>JBBIGA010124415.1:0-24779 GCA_037576975.1 Alestes dentex | reverse complement strand
TGGGGGGGTCCAAACGAATAATTATGAAATGTGAGGGGGACACGTCCCCCTCTGATTGAATGGCGACGACGCCCATGTGCTGTAGTATCTAAGGTGTATGTTGTATCTTAGGTAGGAGTGTTGATAAGTGGTTGCTATGGTGTTTCAGATGGTTGCTAGGGTGTCACTAGTTGCTAAACAGTCACAGGTGGTTGCTAGTTGCTAAATCCCAGATGGTTGCTAGTTGCTAAACAGTTCATATGTTATTTCAAATCGTTGCTACAGATTTTGCCATCTAGTTTCTATAGTACTGGAGGTAGTTACTAGGGTGCTGGGTGGCTGATATGTTATTTTGGTGGTTGGTAGGCATTTGCTAAGATCCTGATATGGTGTTCCTGGTGGTCACTAGGGTGTTGTTAGTAATAAACATTGTCATATTGTCTATACCTTATGCATAGATACTGCATATGCATATTACATACTAAATATAGATGCATGCTACATCCTAAACATAAATGCATACCACCTAATATAGATTTTATATATATACTACAGATAATACATACTACTGCCCTTGTACCATTACTATCATTACATGTAAATGTATTCTACATTTTGTAAATGCATACAAACATGACAATTTAAGACTCATCATGCTGTCCCATCTAAAATATCTGTGACCTCTATATCACTATAATGCACTCCATAACTTAGACAAAACATTCTATTTTCATATATGTATATACACATATAATGCATACTACATTCTATGGACACATTCTACATACTGTAAATACACATTACAAACAAGGGTTAAACGTTTCTTAATTGATCAATTTTTCTAAAACCCAAGCAATCAGTTTTGTAATTCAGTATTTGACTTATTTGTATAGTATTCTAGCCTACTGCTATATATCTAAGTACATATTACTTTAATAAACATTAGACACTCTTCATGCTGTCCCATCAAAAATACTTGTGATCATGTTACCACTAATATGAGGCACTCCAGAGCATAGACAATACATTGGTCTTTTTTGAATTCTATACAATAGAATCACTGCATTTATTTCAAACCCTAGCTCCCACCAGTTTCCTAAAAAAAAAAAAAAAAAAAAAATCCAGCAAACAAAGGGTAAGTTCAACGGGAGAAGGGTTTAATCTTAGGACATGACAGCAAGATTCAGTGCTGAAGCTGAGGGCTGAAGAAAATTGAGACAAATTGCTGCATTTGCCCGAAATTGGAGAGATTAATTTCTTATCTTTGACAGGGACTTTCTTGTCTTCAAAGGAAGAACCGATTTTTTTTTTCTTTTTCTCGACTTCTCCTTGTGATGTTATCTGTAGGATAATCTTGAAGGGAGCTTCATTCTCCCCCAGTAATTGCTCTCACAGCTTAGCTCGTTTGGCTCATCACTCAAAGGATCAGTAAGTTATCTGCAAACATGGCTTAGCTTCTTCATCAGCTATCAGATGAGCAGTGGCATTTCCACTGACACCTGGTTGTTCTGGCAAGCTTAAAAAGAGACGAACATCCACAAAACATCAGCTACATTGTAATTTCTAGCATTCGGCTGAATAAGTGCAGCGAAAGTGACCATTCCGTCATACGTGAACACACCACAGCACAAAGTGTGAACCTCCTCTCCATTCAATCCATTCACCCTCACAGTGCCCAGGGAGCAGTGTGTGGGGACGGTACCTTGCTCAAGGGTACCTCAGAGGTGCCACTAGCAGTCTTGGGATTTGAACTCACGACTTCCTGATCACAGGGCATAGAAAGCATAAAAAGCTACTGAGTGAACAGCTACAAATGAAAATGTGTCAGATAAAAGTGGTTTCCAATATAACATGTCTGACATCCTATTAACAGGTTGTGTGGTGATGCAGACTCAAATTGTAGGCTGTTGTTTAACTTAAATGCACTCGTTAACTGTTTCATCCTGTCACTTAATAGCTCGCCCAGTGATTCACATTATAATAATATATAAAGTGGCTTTTCATTGATCACTAATGAATAAAATATATTGATGAATAAAAATATATAATTATCTGGCTAGTAAAGGTCATGGTGAACAAATTTATTTGGTAGCCAAGAATTTTGAGTGTATTTTTATTAAATATTACCTAAGTAACATGCAAATGTAGAAAATCTCAGTGTATGCACAAACTTTTGAATGGTGTTGTCATAACCCTTTTAGAACGATAATGGTGACACACAAAATCTGCATAAACAGTAGCTGTTTAGTTATCAGACTGAGGCAGCTGGTGGTCTGGTGGTTAGTGAGTTGCCCCTGTGATCAGAAGGATGTGAGTTTGAATCCCAGGACTGCTAGTGGCACCACTGAGGTACACCTGAGCAAGGTACCGTCCACACACACTGCCCCCCAGACGCCCCCGTTGGTGGCATCCAACTGCTTCACTTGGTGAACGAGTTAAACACAGAGAAACAATGTTTTACACTGTGTGCTGTACAGTGGTGTGCTCACTCGTGACTATAAGGGGCCACTGATCTCACTACTGCTCATGCGTACTAGTGACAGTGTAATAAAACTGCTGTTGTGAAACTGTGGCTTTGCAGTCAGACCCGTCTCCTCTGATCTGTACATACTTAATCTCGGCTGGTTTGAGACACACCTCTAGGTCCTTTATAACCAGGTCACTCACGTTCGTTCTGGTTATTTACTACCCAGTGGTGGATTTGAGACACAGGTTGGTGAGTACGGTTGCAGCCCACCATGAAGCTGATCACACTGATACAGAACTGACAGCCAGCACTACAGGTTTGTTGGCTTTAGGAACAGCCATCAACATTTTTGCTGTAAAAAAGGAGAAATACACCTGGCAAATATTTGACAAGTTTGACAACTCACCTTCGACGTAGTGATGTCTGAAACACAAGATGTTGGAAAGGGTTAAAAGTCCAAAAGCTGTGATATTAGCTACACTACACCTGGTTTCCACCCAGCAGGTTTCGATTTGTGTGTTTAGAGGCGTGTCTCAGTGTTCACTCTAAACAAGCCCGGATGTGTTTGTGGGTTGGTGGTGGGTGGTAGGCGGAGTGACTTACGCCACAGGTAAATATCTTGTTACTTCAGTGAAATCAAGACTCATAAGTCGCAGGTGTAACACATATCTGTATCAGAAGTAGCCCCAACAGACCCCTTGAAGACGTGTAGAGGAGCTTAATATTCAAATTAAGCATTTAACTACACAGACACTGTTCTCTTTTCTCTATTTATCCTCCTTTGGGCACAAAAAAAAAACAAAACACAAAAGCTCTTCTCATAAACACATTTAAATACAAGTAATGTCTATTAAAAATATTCATGATCCACCAAAATAGGTGCTTATAGATTAGTCAGATGTTTTGAATTACACTGTTCTGATGATTTGTTCAAAGCGGGGGTTCGTGATGGGGAGGTCTGTGCAGGTCTTTCTTTTTACTTACCACTATTTCATTATCAACATTACATATAAAACTTCAGAAGACATAGATAGGTTCACCAATCATTTTGGAGTTATTCAAGTGTAAATTAAATGTCAACCCCTGGCTACCCTCACCACCACTGTAAAGAAAAATCTGAAATGGTAGGTTTCCCTACAACGCACCATTTAACATCAACCCACTCAGAATGACTTTTACATCTCAATGATAGAATTATGACTTTGAGAAAGAATTCTACTTTATGTCTATACAACAGAATAAATGGACCTACCCACCTCTGCTGCGGCCTAATGTACGACAGCGTGCTCCTAGAGTTAAAAAATGTAGCCGGTTTCCGGAAATAAAAAATGTTCTGCTGCACTAGTATGGCCTGAGGGGCCGGGATATATCCGTACCAGAGGCCTGCTGGAGCCTGGAAGAAAAGAGGCGGCTGGACACTGATGGTGTCCTATGATGCCTAAACTGTTCCCATGGAAACCTGAGCTATTTCTGCTCGCGTTTCAAGCACTGTCTCTGATTTACATCTCTCTTTCCTGTCTGCACTTCATCATCCCTGCATGGTGTGAAAATGAGACTGGCCTATGAATAAAGCAACAGTCATTCGCCACAGAATATTCAGTCGTAAACAGTGCGCCCACCTGGGTATTATTATGGGTTAAACTGTTATAGGCTCAGAACTAGCATTGCTCAGTGCATTGCTGTGATCACACCAATTAATGCATATTATCTCTTTATTCTCACTGAGGAGTTTTCCAGCTCAAATAATATGAATTCCAAAAATCCATTACTGTATTTATATAGACAATCAGGATGTCAAGTGGTTACTCTGGGCACCAAACATGTAACAGACCTACAGAGAAACCATAACTTATTTATTATCATTTACAGATACTCATCAACAGCACATGGTTGTACAAAATACAGTGAAGAACTGAAATAAAAAACAAAAAACATGGAACTATATGTGGAAGACCTACTATTTCATGTGTAGCCTGGATACACTTTTACTAGCACACCTTCAATTTCAATTTATTATAGCCTTATAAGATCTTGGACATATATGAGGCAAAGTTTTTTTATACCACACGGGACTAACTGTGCTGTTACACATAAAGCATCGGACAAGATTTGTTCTGGGCCTTTTTTCTGACTACAGACGGACCAATCACCAGTCCTGTTCACAGAGCAAGTCCTTACATCATCTCAGACAAAAGCCTTCACTTTCAGCTGTCTAGGCTAATCTCTCCTTGTCTGCTCTATTCTCTCTGCAGCCCAGTCAGGTCCAAATTTCTAAAACGCTGGCACCGAGTTAAAAGCTTTCAATGACAGAGGCTGCCCTCTCGTCTCTTCCACCTGCCTGAGCCATTAAAAATGACCCCTTAAATCCGATTGTAGTCTAAACAGATGCATTTGGATTATGGAAGTGGTTTCTACTGCGGCCATAACAAATAAGTAGAACAGAGAGTGATACTTAAAGTCTTTCCACTTGCTATGAATGAATCATTACTAATTGAATGCATGTTTGGGCTGCACAATGCACATAACAGTAATTGCATTTTGTCCTACACAACTGTGGCACTAAAGGGCAAAATGAACAAACTTCAATTACTGCAACTGAAGTACCTTCACATCCATAATTTGAAGTAAAAGAGTCCACATTATGCAGCCTCTTCATGTCTGTGTATTCTTTTGGTGGGTTGCTGTGCACTAGTTTTTTTCAAACCAAACATCAACTAGATGGCTTTACAGATGGAAGAGATCTGTGTGCACAGTATTAAATACTTCACATGTATTGAGTGGGGAGGCATGTCTGATCCTAAAGAACATTGACAAATGCCTTGTCGGTTAGGCAGTGTTAGTATATCATCAGTAGGACTGTGGTGCATTATTTGGACTTTGTTCCTCCAGCTGGCCCCATCAGGAATGAATGAGATGTGACAGGTGTATATCTGACTGAAAGATGGAAGAAAATTCTTCAGAGAGCAGATCATGCAAGGCCACGCCATCATGGGTGTACACCCAGCGCTCCCCAGTCCAATCATAACGTTTTGGGCCACTGTAAAACAAAATAAAGTTAGGTTTTCAATTATGTCAAACTGATAGCAGGGTCACCGGTGTAGAATCAAAAATAAATTTGATAAAATACACCAATGCGCTTTACACTAAAAAAACACAACAAATGTAACTATATTAATTCATTTAATATTTGTATATGTGTACTTCATAAAAATAAATCTATTTAAATTTACATTAGATTAAATAAGTACCTTGTTAATGCACTATTACTGTTTGCTAAAGCTCAGGAAATAAATAGAAACTGTGATCTCAAATTTGCAGAAAAATCCCTAGAGAATGGGAACTCTGTAGAGAATGGGTGAGGATGTGAGAGAAAGACACTGCTTGCCTTGTGGGAGAGGAGAGCCAGATCTGTCTGTTTGGTGTCTGTTTATTGATGACGTATGTGCCAAAGCCACCGCCCACTTTCACAGTCAGGACCCCACTCTGCGCAGAGGAAGAAGAATAGAAGGAAGACTTCAGAACATCTCTTTAAAGGAACATTTCACTCAAAATGCTAATGTGGCCAGCTATAAATGAAAGTTAGTGTGGAGCACACTGCATGAGCTTATTTGCATAAATGCTATCTGAATTTATTATTAGGAACATTAGCATTTTTGTGTGAAACATCAATCTGTTTGAAGTGACAAAAATTCAAAGTGAAGCCACCACTTTGAGGCATTAAAAGCCCTTGTTCACAACTAAACAAGCATTGCGTCCATCAGACATCTGAACCATGTGAACAGATAAAATACCGAAAATGCCAAAATACCAAAAGAATGAAATTTCTCCCACACTGGCTACCGGGCATTCACACACAGGTCACACAGGGGAAAAGGAAATAAACTTGCTGCTAGCAGACATTGCTCATTTATGCTGTGGGCAGGCTGGCTCTGTGCCCGAAACGGAATTTTCCAGAACAAAACATAATACAGTAAGACAAGACAAATTGGACTGAACAGTTATTTTATTTCTTTTAATTAAAATTATGGCTCTCGCTCCAGGCACTGGTTGACCTTGCGGCTCCACGTTCATACTGTAGGTTGGTGAGATTTACTGATGCCGTTACAAGTGACCAATCAGATACACTGGGCTGTAGTGCTGGGCAGTACTGAAGAAATTCAAATCATAATATTTTTGATTTGGCTGTTTAATTCTGATTAATCAACATGTGACCAGGTACAAAGCACATCTTACAGAAAGTAAATGTAATTAGGCTTTATGGATTTTAAATCCACAGCAAATTACATCCACTGTTGTTAACTGTCAGGGCGTTGATAAAGTGTACAGAATATAATTTTTTTAATAAAGAGGACCTGCTGGGCCACCACTATTATATGAGAATTATGTCAAGATCAATAAATATAGCTAAGTAATATCATGGTGTGTCAGTATTACAGTATTCGGGTATAGATGACATTGTCCAGCACTACTGGGCTGGTACTGGCACAAATAAAAACCTTATTAACTACATTGGTTTTAGTCAAATATGACATTCACATTCAAAATGGGTTCTTAACCATTGATGATGGTTATACATGAAAAGTATACAGTATAAAGCCTGTATTTTTTGCTACGTGGGAAAAGTAAGGTAGCAGGGTGGATGAAGGGAGACGTGTAAGTTGTTTATGGTGGAATGTAAGCTGAGCCTGCCCAGAGACAGAGTGAGCTGGACTGGGGAACATGGCTCAATCGTTTAGTGGTGGCTCAGACAGCAGCTGTCTGACCACATGATTTAAAAAGTCACAGTTTTATTAAATCACCCCCCCCCCCGCGGCCGAGATGTCGCGAGGCATGGAAGGATCTAGCGCCTTCCATATCTAATATAATATGCACACTCCATAAACTCAGCACAACAAAGGGGAGGGCAAGGATGATTCTGCAGCTGAGAGATGCAGAAACTCACTGCTCAACTCCACAGGGGGGAGCTGACAGGAGACTCCCCGCCTGACATTTATCTGGCTAAGATGAAGAGAGAAGGGGGGGCACAGGGTGTGAACAACCAATCAACCTGTCAGCAGCCATGCACACATCACACACTGCCACCAGCCACTGCAACCAGACCCAGAGAACAGTGCGCTACCAAAATGAGTTCAGCTAGAGTACAATTTGATCAAAACTATATCTTCTCTAATACACAAAACAGCTACCTAACTCTATTAACAGTTTTGCTGGTTTGTGCTGTTGTGAGTGAATGGCTAGACTTCTTCTTCTTCCCTGCCTGTTGTGTAAAATATTCTTTGAAAATAGAATATTTAAATAGTTAATCAAATCATGGTAAACCCTTATTGAGAACTTGCATAAAATGTATCTCAACATTTACTCAAAAAGTTGACCGGCCAAAACATGTCTGGTGCCTGAAGTGTGCTTCTTTAGTTTTCACGTGAGTGACGCAGATATTGTACCTCAAAGGTAATGGAAGGTAACCTCTCCGCAAACTGTATGAATAAATCATTACATCCTAGCTTCAAGTAATCATCGATGACGACCTAATTGTGAATTCAGGTACAGAATGACAGAGATACCTATAGAAACTTACCAAGTATGTCTAAACACAGCTAAAGCAGAAGTAGTAGCCATGCTGCACAGCTAAAAACTGTAGCAGAAGTCCGAATTATTTTTGTCCACTGACAAGCATCACAGTAAAAAACATTAAAAAGTGTCACCGTAAAAAAAGCAGTAAAAAGAGTCACAATAAATCGCAGCTGATGCACAAAGACAGTGTCCAAGTCTAAAAAACAACACGACAGTCAGATTTATTTGCAAAGAGCTTCCGTATTTCTGTGCATATATTCGTATAACTTGGTGATAAACAAATCCCTTTTTAGGGTCTATGAGAATATCCTGGGAGTCTCACACAGTTTTCCTAATCCTGCCCACTGCGGGCTGAGGGGCCAGTATTCTGTCCAGTGAAGGTCCTCAGAGCTAATGACATTTTACACACACAAGTACATAATTTCTGTGCACTGTCATGTGCTTAATAGTGCCCTTTTTTCCTCAGACGGACACAGCTGAACAGCTCTCCAAGGGTCAAGGAAAGACAACTGGTTTTCTCGAGAGTAGCCATTAGTCTGCCTCTTAAGAGACAGAGCTGAGAGGTCACGCTCAGTCCTTTACAGCAGGTCAACACAGCTGGTCTTATATGGCATTAAAACAAGAGGTCTTGTCTTAAACTGAAAGAGTTTCCATCTAATACCCGGTGTAAAGTGAACACAGGCATTGTGTGACTATACAGCATTTCCTTTCTTATTACCTGTGAAATATGACTTTCTGTTCTCATCTTAAGCTCAAACAAACATCAGAAACGAACAGTCTCAAATAATATAAATACTGTAAAGTGGAGAAAAGGCTACTCAGAATTCAGGGCAGTTATGGTTTGTTAATTAGTTATTAGTTATTATTTTCTTATTTTTTATTGGTCCTTATACAGAAAAATGGTTTTGGGGCATGTTAACCTCAAGCTGAAGGGTATGTATGGATGCATTTTATATACTTATAAACATATAAATATATGTCTGTGCATTTCCACCGTTATTAGAAGATCGCAAGTTTGAATACTGGATACGCAAGATAAGAGGAAAAAAAATAAAAAAGCGGGGATGATTTGACAAAAATATTGACACTTTCCATGATACACGATATGTCATGGTGTATCTTTTTCTGACTTCGTATCTAAACAATATTATTAAAACTATGTACACAATTATTGTTGATTTAATGTGTCATACACTAACGTGCAGTTTAACATGCACTAACATGAATTCAAAGTCCTGATGATATTCACAATATACTCAGAAAAGGATATTGAGAGATATTGTGAAATAATGTATCACAGTAATGCCTAACCTTTAACTACTGGCCAATTAATGGGAAATGATGTTAAAAGGGACTTCATTGTAATTTTGAAAAATGGGCAGCTATTAATATTTTATAATATTTATTTAAATATTATTAATAACAAAAAACATTCTGGCATGCTTCCTTTTGCTTTCAAAGAGAGAGAGAGAAGCTTAGTTCCTCAGATATGACATGACCTGGATGACCTTTATCCAAACTTGCAATAGAGACCAATACGGGAGGTTAAAACAAGAACTTTTGGAAAGAAACAAGAACTTTTAGAAAGAAACAATGGAAGGAAACTATAAGGAAGATATGCTGATGTGTTCTTGATCATAGCCTGCATAGACAGTATACTGTGTACAACTACACTTTTATTTCTGACCATCAGCATCCTTTTATTCCCAAAGCAGTTAGTGGGTCACAGAAACACGGTTTCTCCTTAGATGCACTGGTTTCCGTTGGCCTGTTCCTACATTCCACTAACTGGGCAGCTCTGGCTGAAATGGGTCGATACACACAAGTGAGGAAGAGCAGCCAGTACGACCTATTCCAGCTCACACATGTCTGGTATAAATTAAAAAGTTAAATTGGACTGCATGGTTTGTCCAAAAACCAGTTTAGACAGTTTCGCCTTTACCCCAAACAATGCAAACAAGCCAAAGCAATGCATTTATGATGCTACAGAATGCTGTATCTATAAAAATGATCTGTATCTGTTTTAGGATGGCCTTTAATCAACAGTGGTGGCCTTGTAAAGCCTGAAAACCATTTTTACAGATAACATTATGCCATACAGAGTCAGAACCCACATAAGCAATTGAGTTTATTTGATGTAATTGTGTGTTAATTTAGGAATCCAATTTGACTAATATTAGCTGGTGGCTATACACTTGCATTGCTTGTTTGCCAAAATATCATCATACATCCAGTGCAAAAGTACAAAAAAAGCAAATTTTGAATACCAAACATGTCTTGACAGACTGACTTAATTTGGTTTCAGGAGAAAACTGTCAATTACAACCTTGGCTCAATCATGGCTTTAAAACAGGGAGAATGATCTTTCCATTCCTTTGCACCATGGTTCATTTGAAATTGTAGGAAATAATACAACAGTCTGTATGTGCTGTAAAAACCTTATGGATGTGAGACCATTGCTGAATAGCGTGCCGTTGCATGAGGGCATTACTGTGTCACCCTAGGCTAAACAGACATAGCTGATCTGTTTAGTCATGACATGGATGAATGGACAGAGGGAGTTTTACTTCTCTCAAATAAGGCTGATGAGTCTGTAACATCATGATGAATTAGAATATTGCCCTATTTATTTGGAGAATCAGCAGAGCAAAAGAATACATGAAACATAAAACTGAAAGTCTGTTGCCTTAAGGCTTCATTTCTTCACAGATCAACAGCAGCCTCTAGTGGGCATTTACATAAACTACATCTTTCATAAAACAGTAAATACAGTAACCCCCGTTACGTTCCATGAGCACCCACATATAGTGAAAAACCACGTTGTTGTGTTGTGGTAAAAAAAAAATGCCTAAAAATGCCTATTTTCATAGTGTAAACCATAGTGTAAGCCTTAAAGAAAATGTAAAAATGTAAACCCGTATCCATTCTGTACAGTTTACACTGAACTCCAGCAGTGCTAGAATGTAAGTACCGATATTACCGATGTACAGACTGTACTGTAATTCATGCATGTGCGTTTTCTTTGGTATGTGTTGTCGTTTTCATTGGCACAAGCAGTTAAATACAGTAATAAATTCATTTAATTTACAGTAATAAAAATACAGGGCTTTAAGAAGAACAAAACGAAAAACACTCGAGACGCTTCAAGGGGGAAATTCTGGGCAGCAGCTGATCAGCACCAAGAAAAAATAAATAACGCGCTCGGATTGGCTACTTTCAAACCTCCTGCCTCTGAGTACAGCTACGAAAAAAGCTGTGACGTCTGGGTCTCGTCCGCCACGCCCCCTCATCCTCAAGTAAAAAAAAAAATGCGGAGGATATCTGCCTTTTCCACGCATGAGTGTGGGGTTCCACGAAAAATTATTAGTTTGGTTCTCAGAAAAAATCCGCGCGAGACTGAAATTGCAACCGCTGATCCGCGTATAAGTGGGGGGTTACTGTATCATGATTCCAATTTCCACAGATTTCCCTTTACTCCCAAGCCTAGCTTTACACTGAAGTTAACATGTAATGAAAGCTTATAGCCAGTAGATAGCATAAAGTGTAGAGTGACCATTCTGTCATAAGTTAACACACCACAGCACACAGTATGAACAAGTCTTGGGATTTGAACCCACGACTTTCTACTCCCTAACCATTAGGCTACCAGCTGCCACCAGCTGCATCAAGTGAACTGCAAGACCATATCATCCATCACTTGCCTCAGATTGTCTCAAGTAGTTCAGCAGTCTCGAATAGGAAATGGATAAAATTATGCTGCATCGTTTAAAACTGTACAGTCTACCGCTGCGTAGTATACTACTACCATCATGAAGAACTGTCCATCCTTAAAGAAACATCAACAGTCAGGTTTAGCATGATAAAGGTTCAAGACTTTTTTTTTTTACCCACATAAGACTCTTCCTCATGTACTCACAGAAAAGACGACATCGTAGTCAGGGGCAGTGAAGCTCTCATCAGTGAGATCCTCAAAGTACTCTGCTAGTGCGTCCAAGGTTTCATCTGCCAGTTTTTCATAGACGGCTTCTGTTATCTCCCTGCCAATGACAGTATTTCATGACATACAGCAGCTTTGACATGATTCAAACTACTGGTATTTCAAGATTTTGGATTTTAAAATGCTTTGACAGAGAAGAGGGTCATTTTATTTACTTAAACTGAAGTGCATTTTCTTCTGCAAGAGGAGTGGTCACATGAAGTCTTCTTCTTTGAACATCTCCATGAACATCTTTAATCCACTGAAACAAATAAAATGGCTGGTAGGTTTTCCAGATTGTACAAGTCACAGACATTTTATTTAATGTGTAATTACAATGATAATGATTCTTCTTCCTCTTATGTGGCTGTAATAACTGAGCAAGTACCAAATTATGGTACGCCTCTTGTCAATATTCAAATAAGCAAGTAATATTAATTGTACTTAATAGCAATAATAATAGTAATACCATTGTACTTAAAAGGGAAGCATTACCATGCAAGTAAGATCCAGGAGTGCAGTACCTAAAACACTGTATAAGACAGTATTTACCATGTTTACTAAGAGCTGATTGTGGGTCACTACCTTTCCTGTGCTTATAAATTTGACTACAAGAACAAAGAATGCACAAACGCACAAAAAGAGAAACAGTAGACTTGACTCAAATGACTCAATAATACAGTCTTTAATATAACTGGGAAGTTACCTTTACATTTCTGTCGGGTAACTGAAGAGCTGGCTTGAACTGCGGCCTTCCCGAGTCAGCACTGTAAAACTTACCACATCTTGTCTATAAAACAAAGAGATTAAGACCTCTTTAAACCTCAACAACCATATGCTTCATAATCTTTCAGCTATAATAAGTATATCCCTTATTATGAATGCAGTACAATCTGATGCCTAGTAGTAAATTATTTATGGTGCAATCTGTTCAACTACATTACACATGATCTACAACTACTCTGCATTACTGAAACAATGAAATGATGCCCATCAGGTGAATTCCCATCAGTTGCCAATCAGGTGAATAAAGTTTCTGCAGTACAAAATGGTTAAAATGTCAACAATGTTGGACAGAGTGTTTGATATGAAATACTCTGAGCTAGATTTTTTTACAATGGTGGTGACAGGAACCAAACATCTGAGGAATTTAACACCTCCAAAACTACTGCACAGAAAGTTATTACATTCATGGTTATGAATGCATATCACAATGCCTAATATATGTTTTAAGCTTTTAGGACAATATATGTTTTCTTTAACGAATGTTGGAGAAGTATGTATGTTAGGAGGCAAAACAGTTCCCAAAATAGTCCCTCGAACTACTCAGGAGAAATGTGTAGTTTCACCAGCTAAAGAGCGTATATAAAATGTCTGTCTCTGGTTCATATCACCATCACTATAAAGAAATCAGCACCTATAAGTTTCTCTACAACTAACCTTTTCATATGTAATGGAAAATGATTGCCAAAGATGCTTTGTGCTTTTCAGCCTTTGTAAGACCCCCAAAGATGCTTTATGCTTCTAGACCTTTGTATGATCACATACTTGTATACGTGATTTGTGCTGTTCTACAATTTATGGTTAGGGCAGCTGCACTTAAGGTGACTTTGAAAAGGGGAGGTGCTGACATTCTATAAATTAGATGCATGTCTGTGGAACATAAAACCCTGTATAAGATGCTGTTTGTACTGTGCGCACTAGAGTAACGACTACAAAAGTCGTAAGACTGACTTTATTCCATCCTGCAGACTGCATGTATTCTGTGTGATGTGTGCCCTCTTTTGCGAAGAGAATAAACCACAAGCTTGAAAACAACAAAGAGTATCCGGTGTTCTTCTTTAATGTTGATTTAAGTCAAGGGATTTTTACCACAACACATATTAAGCTAAAATTAAGCTAAAAAGAGAAATTAGTGGAATTCCCCATAGAGGGGTACCCTATCAGCTTTAATTGCAGGGTATGTTTATCTATATTGGGCGAAATGTGTAGACAATACATCATTTTCTTTAGACACATTTTATGTTCGAGAACCACAGGTACATTAATTAATAATTAGTTTATGCCCAATAGAGCTAAGAAAAGGTATAATTTTGATTCCAGATGTGGCATCATAAAGATGTGCCAGTACCTACTCTGCCCACCACAAAACACTACAGAAAGGGAGGCTTCTCCTCCTTAAAAGAAAACTACGAGTGGGACATCGAAGTGTCACAGGCCACCCTAAAGCTGAATGCACCAGCCTGACCTAACAGCATTAGAAAACAGCCTAAATCTGCAGCTCACAGTAAATCTAACCTAAAGAAAACTTAACTAGTAGCAGCAAACCTCCTGATGACGTAACACCAACAGGACTCAGCTACAGAAACAGGCTAACAGTGTAGTTCACTTACACTCGCTCCTTCTGGGCCCACTCCGGAACCGAGTGAGCACAGTTCAGAGTTAGCTGAGGGACATTTCCACCGGGTCCTCTGGAAAAGAAGACGCACGCGCTGCCATTTATTCATTAACAGAGACATTTCCGAGGAGATCGAGGGCCCCGCACCGGCCCCAGACTCAGAAGAACCTCCTGTCCACCAGCCTGATTTCAAAGTAAAAGTCCCACAAAAATCAGCTTACTTTTGATTTAACAGAAAGAAAGAAAGAAATGGGGTTCACTGGAGATAAATAAAAGTAAACGGAAGGAATAAGAGAGAGAAAAAAAGAAATAATTAAAGAAACAAAGAAACTAGTCGGATGATCAAAGTAATAGAATGAACAAGAAAGAAAAAGAAAGTTGAAAGAAAGAAATAAAAAAGAAAGAAAGAAAGAAAGAAAGAAGTGGGATGCCCTGAAGGTAGATAAAAGTAAATAGAAGGTATAAAAGAGACAAAAGAAAGAAAGAAAGAAAGAAAGAAAGAAAGAAGTGGGATGCACTGAAGATAGATAAAAGTAAACAGAAGTTATAAGAGAGACAAAAGAAAGAAAGAAAAAAGAAAAAAAAAGTAAAAAAAAAAATGGGATTCACAAAAGAGAAATCAAAGTAAATGGAAGGAATAAGAAAGAAACAAAAAAACAAAGAAAGAATAAAAAGAAATATATAAAGAAAGAGAGAAGTGGGATACACTGAAGAGAGAAAATAGTAATGGAAGGAATAAGAAAGAAAGAAAGACATGGAGTGAAATGTCAAGAGAACGAATGCATGTACAATGGAAAAAGAAGAATGATGAAAGTGATGTTTAATGTTTAATGCATTTTTGAATGAAATCATTTAATTAGCACGTTAAGGTTTCAAAAATTGAGAAAATGTTTGCCAGTGAAACGAAACTTCACCTGTAACTTTTTCTAGAAGAAAAATCATCCACCTGTAACACACAGTATAACTACTTTAATAAAATATTAGCGTAAGAAAGAAAGTAAGAAAATAAGTAAGTAAGAAAGTAAATAAGAAAGAAAGTAATTAAGTTGCCATTAAGAAAGTAAATAAGAAAGAAAGCAATTAAGTTGGTAAGTAAGAAAGTAAGTAAGAAAGAGGGTAATTAAATAGAAGATAAGTAAGGAAGTAAGTAAGTAATACAGTGAGAAAGTAAGTAAGAAAGAAAGTATGTAAGTAAGAAAGAAAGTATGTCAGTAGGAAAGTAAATAAGTAAGAAAGAAAGTAAGTAAATAAGCACACGAGTAAGAAATTAAGTAAGAAAGTTAATAAGTAAAAAATAAAGAAAAGAATTAAGAAAGTGTGTAAGAAAGTAAGTAAATGAGAAAGTAAGTAAGTACGAAAGTAAGTAAGTAAGAAAATACGTAAGTAAGAAAGTATGCAAGAAAGTAAGTTAGTAAGAAGTAAGTTAGTAAAGTAAATAAATAAGTAAGTCAGTCAGTCAAACACCGGCAGAAAGCTCCCAGTGTTCTTGTCACCCAGCAGGGGGCGCTGAAGTGACTGTGAGCTCTCTTGCAGTGCTGAAGTGTGAAGTGCAGAAACTTGGCTGTCTGAACTGTGGGCTGTCTGAGAGGGAGGCGGAGACCCGTCAGTCTCTCTTTGCGATTTCACAAACTGGAGGAGAAACTCGCCTGCAGCTCACTCACCTGGAGACAGCCGAGTCTGGGACGCTCTCACTGTCTCACTCTCTCACTGTTCCGGATTATCAGTCCTAACACACCGCCCTGACAAGGACAAGAGGGGCAAACATCCAGGTAAGATCTATATATCAGAATATGATCTGATGGTCCATAGCCCACCTGCACAAGGTGAAGCTGTGTGTATTATGTAATGTCACATTATACAGGGGACCAGTGCTCAGAAAGCTGAGCAGCATCTTTCTGAAAGAGCACTGCTGCTGTTCGTCCTGTGAGAATAAGCTACAGAGTGTCATCTGTACTGTGAGTTTGGGGGTTTGGCAGAGTGAAGTGATGTAATATTGCAGGGCAGCCTGTGTGTGTATGTGTGTGTGTTTTCCTGAGCCTCCTAAAACGTGCAGAGGGTATTGATGAGCCATAGATCGATGTACACGAGACCCCAGAACAGACAGCCCTGATCAATGCCTGGGTCAGGTTAGGTTTAATGATAGGGAATGCTTTTGGGTTTGATAAAAAAAGCATTCCCTATCAATTCATAAATTATTGTTCATGCATAATGTCCTTCAGTGCCTCTTTAGAGACAAATACTGGAATGCAAGAAATGGTTGTGTGTGTGTGTGTGTGTGTGTGTGTGAGAGAGAGAGAGATAGAGAGAGAGAGAGAGAGAGAGAGAGAGAGTTTGAGTGTGTCTTTCTATGTCTGTGTATATGTGTATGTGTGTGACCGTATGTGTCTGTATGTGTGTGCGTGTGTGAGTGTGTGTGTGTGTGTGTGTGTGTGTGTGTGTGTGCGCTGGACTGTGTGCTTCACTAAAAAAAAGTGTGGTTTTGAGGTGTACTTCTTTAAGACAAAGGACAAAGGTAAACTTTTGGTTGCTGAGGTTGATGGTTTGGGGATGTGGAATGTCAATTCTTGTATGGGATTGTGTGTGTGTGTGTGTGTGTGTGTGTGTGTGTGTGAGTGCTCTGCAATCAACTTGTGATTGGGGACTGAAGCATTTTCAATCTTCATCAACTACATTGTCCTTCAAACATTTGTAAATACACTCATCAGTGCACTTATTCCCTCATATTGGAATTCCAGCATTTACTGCAATAATAGACCAGTCCAGATGTTTAAACATGTTCATGTACGTCACATAGCAGCTGCCAAAGGATCATGTGACCCATGTTTTGAGACTCTATGGCGGGGCCGTTGACACAGCTTTGTACCTGGAGGCACTTTTGTCACATGATTGTTGGGAACAATTGCAGGAAGACAATCTGTTTGAGGCTGTGCTGAACATTCTTCTTGTGTTTATGCTCAAGTTCGTTTGATTCCTCTGGACAATGTTCAGGAGTCACCCATCTCACTCAGGGCTGCACCGGCACTGCGCACTGTTTATGCTCACAGTGCATTAGGCTACTGTCAGCAGCCATTTCTCAGAGCCAAGAGCTTCTTCAAAAACTGCACTGTGTTAAGGAACCAGGCATACAAGGTTTCATTATGATAAAGCATTATGGCAAAATCTAACTACTAACCTTTTTCACGTTGTGTGTGTGTGTGCATATGGAGGGTACGATATAGGCAGTAACCATTCACAAAATTTGTTATTGATTCAATACAGTATGGCAGTGTTTTGATTTGATGCATTATTGATAATAAAAATACACTGAGTGCTACAGTATGGTACAGTAACAGTTCTCATTTTCCCAGGTTGAGTCAAATCGAGTAAAGTAGGTGTTTATTGTCATTTCAGCCCTGTACACAGTACACAGTGAAATGAATCAAGGTTTCTCCAGGACCATGGTCAGGCCAAGTAAAGTCAAGTAGAGCTTTTTTGGTGCAACACAAGGAAACAAAAACAGAACACCACAAGACCACATAAGTACAAGCAGGACACGACTAAAGAGAGTGCAAAAGAACCACAAGTGCAACAGTACAATAATATACAGGACAATCTATCAGCAGTCATTAAGTGGGCAAAAATGCAAAGAAATGCAAAGATTGGGTGTGCTTAGGGCTCCTCACCTAAAATGCATCTATGTCGTCTACCAGAGTATCTCTTTAATTCCTCGTACTACCATGTTAACTCAGTAGTTCACTTACACTGGAGGACTGCAGCCTACAGGTTGTACACCGCTGAGATATTGTACAAAAAACACACAAATTTAGATTGATAATGCAGAACTTGTATAGTAAGCAGTCAGTGTATAGTAATTGCATAAACCGCATAGTAACAAGTAGCTTATTGTATGTCAGTCCATGCTGACATCTTATCTGAACAGTTGCTTGATGCCTGATATAATGAATTTTTTGAAGCTCAATTTAAAATGAGGCACTACTGTTTTGTTTGGTGTGTTTTGTCCATTCCAGCTTGTTTGCAAGCTTCTGAAAAATGAAGCGTATCTTGTATCATGCATCATGCATCATAATACTTTTGAGCTTGACATGCTGGAAAGGCTTTTGAGCTTGACATTCTCAAGATCGCTGAAAGTCTGGCGGACATGCTCTGAAAGCACATTAAAGCACACTGGTAACATGTAGTGTTCCACTGTAGGTCTCGTCCCTCACAGCTCCTTTGACAATGACAGTAGCCATACACCCCGCACATTTTTACTGTTCCCACAGTGCCCTGCGACATTCCTCCAGTGTCTTTCTACCACAATCCAGCAGAACACACACGCAGACATGGCCGCTGCTGTCTTGCTCTCTTCCGCTGGCCTGAGACCAGTCTTTGGTTTTTAAATGAAGTAATAGGTGAGCATATGCATATTAATAGTCAGGGCTAGACTGTGTCTAAAACAGCAGCTATCACAGAATCATGCTTGTGGGCAGGGTGATGTAAGAGTACACATCAACAGTTCATCATAACACTGCATTGAAAATTGAGTTGCAGAGGCTACAGAATTTTATGAATATAGTGTGCACACATGAAAAATAGCACCACGGAGAAATGTTCATACATTAAAGGAATACTCCAGTAACCTAATCTGTTTTATCTATAGCATCCAGTCCATTTCCAAAGACAAGACTGACACAGAGGAGAGACGAACAAAAACATAATGATTCAAACACACTTATAATAGAAACTAATGGGTAGGTGCCTCGGTACCTGCCCTGTAGTTTCTGTTAGTAGAGTGTTTCAAGACAGAATGTCTTGTGCACAGGGAATCATACTGTCTGTGGTAATCAAAGATGTGCCAGATATTGATTAGGTTGAAAAACACAACGGAGTATGTCTTTAACCCATACTTCTATTCCTTTCTCCTATAACTTAAAAATAATAAGTTTGGTTTCCATGGCGTTAATGATTTATTAGCTTTGGGATGGATGTAACATGTCTGGGAATGTAAGGGGTTGGTAGTGTCAGACAGGCATGTTTCTTGTTCCTGTCTGTAATTGGATGCTGTGGTTTGTGGTTTATCATTGATTATTTAGCCCGCCATGCTTGACTGATATGTTGTTCAATTTTGAAGAGTGATGCACACGTAGAACAGTTACTTGGTGGAATTGTTAAATAATGGGCCGGGTGCGTTTTCTTCTACATGGGGAGGAACACATTCTAGAAAGACTTGTAGGAAGTCATCAGCCAATATCAGTTGACTGATAACTTAACAGCAAAATTACCACACATAATGCACAATGTTTTGATGAAAGATTATGGCATGCGTAGCCAGTTTATCCAAGCTTAATATTTAGCATGAAAGTAATAATTTTGCACTTTGAGATTCTGCTGTTTGATTTGGAAACTCAAACATTCACAATCCTATTTTATTATTTTATTATTACCCAGTTTTACTGCCAGTTTAGTTGTGGCCAAATCCCACCCGATGGTTAGGACTCCCTCTGTCACCCAAGTTGAGAGGGTGAAGGCTTGCATGTGCCTCCCCTGAGATTTGTACCATTGCATTTTTGAATGGTCGTTGTACAGCTCAACACACTTGGAGGAGAACACTGTTACATTAGCTATCAGACACCTGGATTGGCAATCATCAAGCTGATCGATTGAGGGAGAGGGAGGGCCATCCACACTCCTGCTCACTCAGAGACGGTGAGGCCAATTATGTACTCCTTGGGAGCCCTATCAGCCAATATTGTATTATATTATAGTATTAATAACAGAACTTCCATATCAGTAGGGCTATGCTTTTTGTTACATGTATTGCCAAATTACTGGATTAACAACATTTAATTTCATTTTATATGTTATTTAAATATCATAGATTGAATCCTTCTTTGGAGTCCTAATAGGACTCCAAGTACTCCAAGGAGGCCCAAGTAGGTCCAACATATAGATGCAACATATTTACCTCTGTGTTTAATGGGTGAATGATGTGAAGTGCTGTGGTATGAGTGGTATTGAGTGGGGGCTTTAGTCTGTCATTTAGAAGGAAGGGAGTGTTTAGAGTGATGACTTTGCGTGGGAGCATTTGTACTTTCAGCCTGTCATGCAATCATCACAGCCAAAGGTTATCGTGCCAGTGTTTTTGAATGGGAAATGAGTGGATGCAAATGTCCTCTTCAGAAGCCTCCAGCAGCATCCGGTTGTCTTACTTTAGCTACTTTACATATGTAGCCCCACTCCCATATGAAAACCATCTGATATTCAGAGCTACTGGTTTAAGATAAAGTTTTATTGGCTCCGGGTACCCGCGACCCTTGTAAAGATTAAGCGGTTACAAAAAATGAATGAATGAATGAATATTACCATCTCTCATAGTAAGGGCATGTAATGTGGCCACCTTTTTGTAACCTGTATTGCGCTTACCTTTGTTACAAAAGGTTTTTTTCTGCCAGTAAACCTGAGTATTCTTTTGGAAAACTAACCATGTGGTCAAATGGCAAGTTATAAACCCCTTACAATTTGTGTCCTAGATACTTCCTTCAAATATCACAAGGTTGGAGTCAATTACAAGAAGATTAGGAGGTCATTAAGTTGCTGAAGTACATTGGGTAAAATTCTAGGTTTTGTGGACTTCCTAAGTGAAAATAAGTTTTAAAGTCTCATCTTCTACAGAAAAACTTAAAATATGACATTTTCTGCATATTTTAAAGCACCATTTCCGTGTATTTTTTGAGTCTGATATTATAGAAAAAATAAGCAAACAAACTTGTCACAATCTTTGCACAAGCCACGTTGTATGTTTTATTGTCAACCTATACATTAAATTCCTTATGCATTAAAATGTGAAGAAATGTGTATGTGTGCTCTCTGTAGAATTTGTGTGCCCACTTTCATAACAACCAAATTTTCAAATCAACCAAACATGTAATTTTATCACTAGCGACCAATTTGACTGCGAGCGAGTGTCACTTAATGACATCGAAGGAGTGTTAGCTTTCTTGTAGCATGCAGCAGTATTTGGATTTCCACTACATAATGATCAGGACCTAACGACCTTTGGATGCAGCATAAAGTGCACCATTAGAGGTGGACGATATGGCAAAATCACAATTCTTCAAGACATTTTCACAAAATGCAATATGTATCCTTTTTTCTGAGGTTAGGTAAGGACCAGTGTTGCCTTGTTTACCACACTGCACTGCACCCAAACAAAGTAAACAAGACTAATTATAATTAGTCACTCTTTATAATGAAAACTGCAAACAATATTCACCAAACATATTGTGACATAACTGATCATGATAAGAGTAAATTTCGTAGTGCCCACCCCTACCCTTAACTGTGGAGCGTTTTTGTTTATTACAGGGTGTGGCGGGGCCATTTTTTCATGGAGGAAAGTGAATTAGACCCAAACTCCTCATTTGGATGTGCTGAGGATCTTCATGGAAAATTCAGTTCAATCTGCCTTAAGGGCGTTGCTGCATTGTGTGAGGTGGTGGAGCATCAGATTAGATTTCTACCTTTGCTTGTACTGCTGGTCTGACTTATTTATATCAACAAAGGTCAAAGTGCACTGTTCAGTGCCGCAACCTCAGCGAACTGATCAGGATGATAATAAAGCGAACAGCATGTGTGTTTCATTTGACACAGCTTACATAACCCTCTGCTGGACTCTTTTATGTGTGGTTAAGATCA
This sequence comes from Alestes dentex, assembly GCA_037576975.1. NCBI lineage: Eukaryota > Metazoa > Chordata > Actinopteri > Characiformes > Alestidae > Alestes > Alestes dentex. The sequence continues at coordinate 2,714 of JBBIGA010124415.1, read as the reverse complement.
GTCCAACATGCGCAATTCATGTGTTATCATGGGCCTGCCTCACACAGTGTTAAGAGATAGGGAGCTCTTTAAGGTTTATGACATCATGTTAAAGACAGCAAGTGTACAGGTCATTTTTTTTTTCTAAAATATTACTGCTTAGTCCAACTTGGGCAGCCAGTTACATACATTTTTATTCGCCTTAGTACCTCTGTGTGTCTCAGCTGCTTTCCTTGTGCCACGTATACCTTATGAAGGTGTTGTGAATTGTTTGTAGCTTTGTCGCTCAGCTGTTCAGAGGTTAAACAATATTACTGATTGGCTTGTTGACTCAGGGTTGTGTTAAGAAAATAAAGTGCTGATATACTGTCCTTTTACTAACACCTGCCTGACAGGTTTTTATACTGAAGCCTTTCCGTCTTTACTGTTACAGCCAATGATGGGATAAAACTGTAGATTCTCTGTGGAATATTGTTTTATGGACCAGTTTTATGAATGTGGCTATTGTTGTTTAAGTCTCATTTTGGACTCCGTTGTACCAGCGGTAGGGGTTTTCCATTGAAAATACTTAGAAATGACTTTGTTGGTAAAGCCATCTCAATCTTTCATAATGTCTGGGACACTGGTTGAACAGGAAAACTGCATTTATGTATTGCACAAAGATACATAATTCTGAGCAGATTAAACCATGGCCTAAACTAAAGAAAAAGGTTCGTCTCAGAATGACGTAAAGAACATGACGGCGTCATGGAATATGTCTGAGTGTTTGAGTGCCAACCAGGAAGGAACAAGAACATTGTTAGACATAAACAGAGGGCAGTTGATGAGCCTATTGTAGAACCTCAGCCCTCTTATGCGTGTTAGTTTAGGCCAGCATCTTCACATGCACCTCAGATTGGGGGCAGCACTAATGGTAAATGCACACATCATTGGTTGTATAACGTCAATAGAATCAAGACATGCGCATATCCGGCCCTTTTCATCTGCTGGTAAAAAGAGACTTAATTGTGTCCAACAGCAACATTTCCCCTGTGGTTTGGCGGCTTCCTGGAAATGCCCGGATTGTCGTGTGCTCTTTCAGGTGGTCATTAGTCCTGCTCTTTAGATGCCCGGGGGAAAGTTAAACTCTTAGAAATGATAGGTTCCTTAGTGAATCTTGAAGTTGTTCTTAAAAATAATTTAATAAAAAACATTTAATTGGTATAGAATGTTTACATTAGGTGGAAGTTCTCAAAACTTAAACATCAACTGAAGGGTCCTCTGTTGCTCTTAGGTAAGGGCTTCTTCAAATATCTTCTGGATGCACTAACAATGTATTGTCCAAAGTCCAGTAACTTTCTATGTTGAAGAAGCAAAACTTCACTGTAAATCCATTTAACACGCACATGACTACCAAAGCAAGTCACATGAACGTCACACCTACGGCGGTGTGAGAGATGGGTTTTATATTCAGGGCCACGACACTATGGCAAAGTCTCATAACTCTTAAAGCATAATGGCACTTATGTGACTGTTTGATCCAAGCAGACCCTTGGACCCTTGAAGGACTCTTGAGGTCCCAGTTCCATTACTTTCTAAAGAGTTTCCTGCTCCATTACCTTTAGTCTTTCATCTATTTTTCTATTTTGATATTAATGCAGGAAATCAGTCCCTTTCACTGCTTTGGTACTTCTCATAGCACTGCAGTAGTGAGTCAGTATGACTGTATTTCTTCACTGCTAGAGCAAACAGAAGAATGCCTGCTTTCTCTGAGCTGGAGTTCAACTGGAGTATGAAAACTGAGGACCAATGGAAAAAACAACAGCAAGATAAAGCCCTTACACTAAAGTAATGAAGTGATGCACTGAATTTATTTCATTCAAACATGTATAACTCATAATCGACTATAATTGTGTTCATTTTATTTATTTTATTAATAATTAGTATTAGTTAGTTCACTCTTCAGAGTGCTGATCTAGGACTCTGACAAATTAAAGAAAAGAAGAAAAATAGTGTCTGAAATAGGGGCTTGTGTAGGACTGAATGATCTCATTGCAATTTTTTTAACCAATATTGCAATTACTATTCAATTGTATTCAATTGTGATTTTTTAAAACAGCTTTCTGTAAGCACTGCTCATTCTGTCACCCGCCCTCTCTCCCTCTACACTGTTTTCTTCTCTCTTTATTTTGGCCGTCCATCTCTCCTTCCTTCCTCATCTGTCACCTCATTCTCCTATTTTCCTCCCTGTCTTATCTCTCCTCTTCTTGATCTCTCCTCTCTTCTTTTGCCCTTTTCTTCTCTCCTCTCTTTCTTATTTCTACTCTTACCTTGCCGTTCATGTCTTTCCACCATGCCCTCAGTCTGTCTCACCTATCCCACTCTTCTTCCTTGTATTTTCCTCTTCCTGCCCTCTTCTTTTCCCTCTTTCTCAGTATTCTTTCACATATCTTCTCTTCTTGTTCTTTCTCCTCTCCTCATTTCCCCTTTCTTTCTATCTTTCTTTCTATCTCTCTCTCTCTCTCTCTCTCTCTCTCTCTCTCTTTCTCTCTCTCTCTCTCTATCTTTCTCTCTCCCGGCCTGCAGGCTTTGTCCTAATCAGCCTCCTCACGCTGCTCGCCGCATGCAGAGTGGGACCTGCCTAGAATAGTAAACAGACTAAACAGCTCCAGAATCTCACTCTCTCTCTCTCTCTCTCTCTCTCTCACTCTTTCTCTCTCTCTCTCTCTCTCTCTCTCCCCCTCTCTCCCTCTCTC
>JBBIGA010124393.1:0-24790 GCA_037576975.1 Alestes dentex | reverse complement strand
CATTGATCAAATGATTAAAAATCTTAGCACGCTGACCTGAATGTGTATTAATTTATACCATGTTATGTAATCCAATTGATTTGGCCACAATCTCTCCGATGGGTTGGTTTTTATTTTTCAGCCTGATGATAGTGTCACTGATAGTGACAGCCCTTTGGATCTCATATTGAGAGTTGACAGCAACAGATTCCAAATGCAAACAACACACTTGAAATGAACTCTAGACCTTTCATCTGCTCCTTGTAAATACGATAATGAGGGGATAACACACCTGGCCATGGAACAGCTGAGCAGCCAATTGTCGCTTTACTTTTGGTCCCTTAAAAAGTGGGAGGCACATATACAAACTGTTGTAATTCCTACACTGTCCACCTGATTTTTATGTAAATACCCTCAAATTAAAGCTGAAAGTCTGCAGTTAAAGCACATCTTATTTGTTTCATTTCAAATCCATTGTGGTGGTGTATAGAGCCAAAAAGATTAGAATTGTGTCAATGTCCCAGTATTTATGGACCTGACTGTACGCTAGATTTAACGTCTTTCTGTTGAAACAACGTGGGTGCTCCTGGCTCAGCCAGCTTAAGATAATGCTAGTGTGGCATATTTCACATGCTGCGCATCTTGGACCCGGGCTGCTTGATTGCTTTCTATCTCATTAGCATATACAATTTACTGCCTTTTACAACCCCACCTGCGTAATCTAGAGAACACATTAAAGGGCCATTCTACTAATTTTTCAAAACTGTTCTGCATAATGTGACCATTAAGGTATAAAAAAAGTCACTCAGAGAGGTTTGGTGCTGTTCAGCCTATACTTAGCGAGTCAGAATCAGTGGTTTTGAGATAAACGAGATGGGGTCTGAGGAGTAATGTATCTAAAAGGTTCTTCATAGAAACGGATTATTTGAACATTATGAATACACTGTCCGATGGCTAAGAATTTGTTTTACAAAATGTCTGTGACAAGATTTTAAAAGAAGTTACATATGATTACACATTAGATTAATAGAACATTTTAAAATCAGTTACTGCTGAAGAGGCACATTTCACTTCCAACCAGACTGAATGCACTGTGGTGGAATTAAGCTTTGGGTTAACCTAAAATTTTTATTCCACCATCAAGCTCCTCCCCCCAAAACATTCTTTGTATGGATGTTTCCAATATACAGTACATTCACGATGAATAATAGTAGTAGAACTACAGGCTACTTATATTATTGGTTATGCAGGACAGTACAAAAAGGTGGTAGAGAATAGATGAATATTCAGTACTGTAGTATTAATGCTGAATAATGTAATATTTGGGCAGTCCAGTCACAAAACCTGTAACTCAATTTCTACGCCAACAGTGACATCTTCACTCAGACAGACAGGTCGTTTAACAGCTTGAGCTCATCAAAACATAAAGCTAATCAACAGAAATAGTCAAAAGGTGCATTCAATAAGTAAAATGTTCAAAACTGTTCAGTGCAAAGAAAAGTCGGCAACATTAAAGGCGTGTAGCCTGGAAAAATATGCATTCATTCTCCCTGAGAGAAGCACAAGGCCGATGTGCTTAACTCCTAATCAATCCGTGGCTGTTATAAGGAGTGGTAATGTGAAGGACATACACAGTTTGAACAAAACTATCCTGAGGACATGGCGGTGTGAAGAGCAAAGATAAGTCGACTAAAACCTCAAAATCAAGCTACAAGCAAAACATAATTAAAACAATGGCATGGAGAGAGCAGTGTGCTCTTGGGCAAACATAAGAAAAATTTCTCCAATGCTGAAATGCTAAAGCCGAGTATATACAAATTCAATTGTTAATATCGAACAACAGAAATGCGATTCCAACCCTAACCAATAACTGGTGTTTGTTAAGAAATCAAAAAAAGAAACTGCCATTAAGAAATCACAATACAGAAAACTCATTCAAGACCACCACCAAGTGGCACCATTTCTACCCAGCTTGTTCAAATACGAAAGCAACCAAGAAGACCATTTAACATGATTTAAATTATTAAACACAAACTTGATTTAAATACAGTAAACACAGTTACTTAACTCTGAATTTGGCCCATTAACCTTTTGCTGCAAGCCCCTTTGTCTGTGTGTGTGTGTGTCTGTGTGTGTGTGTGTGTGTGTGTGTGTGTGTGTGTGTGTTACTTTGCTCTCTGAACTGGCTTGTGCTTCGTGTGAGAGACAAGCTACGGATTCCTGTATGGAGGGTTCAGTTCACTTCACTGACCGTGATCTCCCGCTCTCTCTCCCCCTCTATCTCCTGTATCTACAGAAGTAACCAGCCAGGCTGCCCCGTTAGCAGGCTGGTACCTCCCTCGTGGCTGCGGCACTTCGGTGAGCTCTGGACCTCCTCGAGACTCCTGAAGAGGAGCAGTAAATGCATTGGGTCCGTCTCAGTCCACAGTGACATCTTCGCTTCCCGGGCTGAGTGTGACCTTCAGGGGGCGACCTGTACCCCCGTTAAAGAACTGGTTCTGTTTGTGTTCTGTGAGAACTGTGAAAGTCTAAGTTTCATTACAAACCCTTTTTGTGTTTTCCAAGACTCCCACATCTGCGTCCTCATTCCCTGTGTCCAACATAACACATTTAGAAATCTTAAAACCAAATCAGTAGTTCATTTGGCAAAACATTGGTCTCAGCACTTTCAAATAATTCTAATGCACACACTCATAAATCTTCTTAAAAGATGTCTGAGCTTGTCACTGTTATGGACACTTCTTCATTTATCGCAGCCCTCAACTCACAAAAGTAAAAGGTTTGGACCATTCAATGTTTTGCCCACCAGTCTCTGGAATTTGTAGTGTCCATTCAAGTCTACTCCATATGAGTGAAGTGATGGATGTCATGCTTGAGGAAAACCCCAAGATGAAACAACAGAGAAGATTAATCAAACACTCTGGTCAGATTCCACTGCAGCAAAACTGCAGTACTCGTTCAAAACAGCCATGCAAAAGATCTCTACATCAATTTCACTGCCTGTGGATGAATCAACAGTCCCGCAACGTTCAGCTCATTGACTGAGTTCTTCTTTATGATGAAGGAAAAATGGGGTGTGGTGGAGATTTTGTGAGGTTTTCGGTGCTGATAAATCACACATAAAAGGGGAGGACCTTTATAAAGCAATATCCCAGATGCTGAGTGAGTGAGGAGATGACATCTGAAGCAAGCAGTGTCCATCGCTGCTGACAGGGCACCATCTGTGCTTGGGAAAGAGGGTTTAGTGTAGAGTTTGAAAGATCCCTACCCTAAAACACACCCTTGCACATTCCACCAGACTGGCATTTTGCAAATTGTTCTGTCTGATGGAAAGAGTGCGAAGGTTTGACAAGGTTGTATGCAGAATGCAGAAAAATTCCAGACTGCAAGATAGAAACAATACGGTGTTTGACCTCTGGTCAGCAGTACATGACAGTAAGCTTGAGGTACTCAATGTTGACCTACAGCAGATCACTGTCTATCTTCCAAAACCTTTTGAAACAAACCAAAGGACCTTCAGAATCTTGTTAAATTTGTGGAGAAGCTTATTAAATATTTCTAAACTGTAGACTTGATCCTGGGTACACAAATTGAACTGTGCAATGAAGACTTAATATCAGCCAGAAATGTCAAAGAGAAAGCACAGATTTTCCCATGTGCCAAAATGAGTTCTCTGTTTAGTTGGCTGAGCTCCATGAAAAGTTTGCTCTGCAGAGAGCTCACATAACCCCTTCATTTTCTGGGCAAAGGTGGTTATTAAAGCAAAGATTGTCCACAACAATTCCACCGCTGCCTGGACATTTCACTTCGCCCAAGTTTGAAGTCAACGTGGATCAAAAATCACCATCTGGACCTTGGTGTATTTCAGAATGAAATATGCTATTAGGGAGGCTAGCTGATCGTTTTGTTTTATGACTTGTGGGGGGTGGTAGCAGGAGGAGGAGGTGAAACATGTATACATGGTGATGTAATTCAAACTCAGAAAATTGTTTTGAGGCACTCAAAAATCATGCTCGGATAAACGATGACTAGAATTTTGCTGTCTTTGAATTTTAAAACACATAAAACCAAAGCAAAGTCAAGGGCTGCGCTGGAGCCTATCCCAGCGGTCATAGGGTAAAAGGTAGAGACACACCCTGCACAAGACACAAGTCTATCAGACACATAGACATTTACATGGACAAACACATATTCACAAATAGGGGGAATTCAGCATCTCCCATTAGCCTGTCTTTAGTGGGAAGCCAGAGAAAACGCACAAAGACAGAATACACAAATTCCACACAGATCGAACACCCAGCTGGGAATGCTTGTAGTGAGGCAAAGGTTGCCAAAGTCCTCCAGTGATATTTAGAATTAGGCTTTAAGATTCTGTATTAAGTCACTGTAAAATGTAGCAAACCAAAAAATGTTACTTACTTGTAATACATTGCCATAAAATGTGATTTCATTTATATATATATATATATATATATATATATACACACACACACACACACACATACAAAAAGTTTCAGCACTTTCTTTGGAAACGGTGAAAGCTGGGAGAGTAGTAATTGGGCGTGTCCGAGAGGGAAAATTGCATTGCAAACTTTTTCTACATAGAAATTCTTCATAAATACAATCTTTTTGAATGTCCTTCGTTTGTGTATATACATATATGTGCTTTTGGTCTGGTATTGCCCAATCTTGCCCTGCCTCCTACTCAGTACGTATGTTCTCTGTAACCCCTCCTAGTCCCCAGGTGTTCCCTATTCCTCTGAAGTATAAGTACCACTTTGTCAGCACTGTGTATTTTGTCACTTACCTTGTGCACCCTGTTAGCCCTGTTCCTTAGTCTTCATAATGTATGGTGTCTAGTTCAGTGTTTGTTTCATTGTTTAATTTACTGTTTTGTTTTAATTTATTAAACCTCTGTATTTCCGGCTCTATGCCTCAGTTATTAAACCTATAAAGCAAATTAACAGATTTCAGGTTTCATTACATATTGCTAGGTAATGATTTGCATGGCTCAATGCACGCTCTCATTCTCAGTGTGACAAAACTGAAAAAAAGAGAGAAAAACATTTTAAGCTCTGGCCACTGGCAAGAGGACATATTACGTTTATTTCAACTCTGTTCATTAATTCAAATCTTTCTTTTTTGCAAATGAAAAGTTGTCGATAGGAAAGTTTTTAAAAATTCAAGAAAAACCTGCAAGGGGTAAAAAAACTAATTATGCCAACAGCACCCCCACTGTCACCCTCACAGACTTCTGAGTCATGACTCCTCTTAAGTGTTCCACTTTATGCAATCTCAAGGTCTTTTTAAAGTCACCCGTAGCTTGCTTGTTTAGGCATAAAAATTGGATTCATTTATTCTGTTTGGGGCAAGTTTCCCACGATTATCTCCTCTCATTAATTCTGGAACATCTGGAGTCAAAATATTTTAGAGCAGGAGATAACAAAAGCAGTGAACAAGTGACCTTTCAAAAGAGCTGTCTATTTCTAAAGTGGGGCCACTGAATAATTAGCCTTTTGTTTCTTCGCAATGGAAGATCTTTTTCTCTATAATGAACTCATTATGTGCTTGTATAAAATCAAGAGAACTGACAAGTGATTTAGTTTGGTCTCACAGTCAAATCACCAAGCCTGACTTAACGTATAGTTTAACTCAATTTAATTTCCTGTGTGGAAGGGTTACGAACCTATTAAAGCACCACCAGAACATCAGAACATCACCAGAACAAAGGACATCCAGAACATCAACACATGCACATTTTTCCAGCATGTTGAACAGACCATGTTTTCCAGCGCTGAGAAGTGAAGAAAATGGATTCCGAAGCAATTTTCCAGGTTGAGAGCTTGGTCAGAGGTGACTGGTCGCACCTATGATCTAGTAGCGTTAAGAGGAAAACGAGTCAATTTTTATCTAGCTCTGGAGTGATCAGACAACTTCTTATATATACTGTATGGACAAAAGTATTGGGACGCCTGACCATTACACCAACAGAGACTTTAATGACATTGTATTCAGATAACTAGACTTTAATATGGAGTTGGTCCCCCTTTGCAGCTATAACAGCTTCCACTCTTCTTGGAAGACTTTCCACAAGATCTTGGAGTTTCCGTGGGAATTTGTCCCCATTCATTCTGTAGAGCATTTATGAGGTCAGACACTGATGTTGGACGAGAAGGCCTGGCTCACAGTCTCCATTCCAGTTCATCCCAAAGGTGTTGGATGGGGTTGAAGTCAGGGCTCTGTGCGGGCCAGTCAAGTTCTTCATCACCGAACTCATCCAACCATGTCTTTAAGGGCCTTGCTTTGTGCACTGGGGCACAGTCATGCTGGAATGGAAAATGTTCTTCCCCAAACAGTGTCCACAAAGCTGGAAGCATGGTGTCCAAAATGTCTGAGTATGCTGAAGCATTAAGGTTGCCCTTCACTGTAATTAAGGGGACACCTGAATTCTATAACTAAGACTTGTGTCCCAATATTTTTGTCCATATAGTATATTTCAAACGTTCCAACAACTGCATGCATCTTGTATTGTGAGACCCCATTCAAACCATTTGCAATCAGGTATGTGCATCAAAGGACAAACAGATCTAGTCCTAACTTTGTATGACTTGATGCCAGTTATGTGTCTGTTACACTTTTTGTCTAACCACATATTGTGTGCACCCTAATGGAACAAAAGAGAAAAAAATAAGCTTGTGATTCTCTCCATTTTCGAAATCTGCTTCGAAAAGTCATGCCGTGAACACCCAGTCTTAGTCACCAAAAGGTAGACAAGCCCAGTGGGTCGTGTGTCATGTTTTCTCTGGTATTTAATTACGACAATTGACTGTTATTGTATGTTAAGTATTGTACAAACTTGGTCTAGTACTCAATGTACTGAGATAAGTTCATTCCCTGGAATGTCTACCGATGAAACACCAAGTCATGATGGCAACTCTTACAAACGTACACTTAATAAATCATCTTGTGGTGCCAGACATGACTTTGTAATAAGAATATATGTCTGTGGACAATTTGTTAAACATTTGGTTCTTTTACAGCGGAAAACGCACTAGATTTTATTAAAATCTATGAATGTAAGAACATCTGTAATGATTTTAAAAAACACTGCAGTGTGAAATAGGCATGTGGTACAATATTGCCAGTAACTGTCATGATTCATACGTATTCGTATTCATATTTGGTGTCGTGACACAGTTAGAACCTGACATTATTAGACATAATTTATCATGGTGACTCAAGACAGCATGTGGAATATGCTGTGACGTGTTTATAACTTAACAGCTGTTTGTTCCCCTTTCAGTAGCAACAGCTGTGACCAAATACTTCCTATAAAGATCTGTCTTTCATGTTGATGTGGAGACACTGATCAATTCTGGAGGATTTTCAAGTGTAACTTGCCCATTACACTTGAAAATAAATTTCTCCAACAACAGAGTTTGACTCACCAGTTCCAAAACCCTCATTTTGGTCATACAGAGTTGGGCTCGCTCTTGTGCTTCAAATTATTGCTTTGTGGCACAAGATCAGAAACAAATAATGGACAAACATGCAAAAACAGGACAAATCAGGAGGGGGCAAATACTTTAACCATGCGAGCATGGAAAACTGGAATCTTCTAGTTTTATACTGGCTCTGCGTGCCAATCTTGTGTCCAAGGCTCAAGATTTAATGTCTTTGTACAAGCCGCTTCAATAAATGTGTCATGTCAAGTGTTGTGCTCTCCTTATCCGCAGTAATAAAATGAAATTGCATGAGCTCCTAAGTATTACGACTACGATTAATCAGGAAAAAAGTTCCCTTTTCAAAATGGAGAACAATTAATTATTAATTGAAAGTGTCTCGGCAAAGCTGATCAATAAATGCACGCAGCTGTCTGTGGGTAAAGGGTTTTAGTCATGTCGGAACAATGGAATATTTCATTTAGGTATTGGGCTGTCTATGACAGAGCCAACCCCAAGAGATGCTTCAGAGATAATTCACATTTACTTCAATGATCGCTTTCCTCTGTTCTGAGTTTCCACATATTGCTTGTCAGTTTCTAATTGGCTCTGACTCCTCCAGCATAGCCTCCCTTGCTGAGGGATGCTTCAAAATGAAATGTACACCCCTTCCTCCCACATTCCTTTTTTATGAACATTTATCAACTTCCCACAAATTTGCCTTGAGACTGGGACAGTTAAATGAGCTAACGGCAATGTTTCTCATCAAAATGGCAGATACAAACATGAAAGGTAAATCTCCACGTGGCTAAGGGCAAAAGGTAAAAGGCTCGCTTCCTCAGGACTCCACACAGGTGATATGAACAACATTGATTCACAGTGAGGCAAAATATTTGGCAATTATTCTTCCTTCCATTTTATGAACCACTTATCCTCTATCCATGGCGTGGGAGGTGGTGGAGCCTGTCCCAGCGGTCACAGGGCGAAAGGCAGAGAAACACGCTGGACAGGGCAATAATTATCAAGCCATAAGGAAAGGAAAAACAAATCATGAATATTAACAGACAGCAATAGCTTGACATTTGCTGGTATTTCTTGAACAAATGTCAAATATACCAGACAGTTGTGCAAAATAACAAGATTTATTATACAGCACTGCATGACAAGCATCAAGTATGTCTTTTGTCGCTGAATCAATTACTCTTGAGTGGACCATCATGTTTCCCATGGCTGCATCTGAACAGCTGAATAAAACTTCTTTTGCCTGTCCGTCTCCTTTTTCTAAAAATAACACAACACCTAATCTAAAAATAATACTATGTCGATCTTACTTGTATTAAATTGGAGGTTGCCCTGCCAAGACAGTTTATTTTATATCCCTGTTCTTTATTTCTGGGAATCCTTATTTCTATTATGTATTTTAACATATATATGTTGGAATACAATGCTTTGTACAATTTCAATTCCAAGTGAAATTGGTTTTCGTGTCAAATGGGGTGGCGCTCATCTTTAAAGTGAAATCAAAGTATATATGTCATTTTAGCCTGGTTTTATGGTCAGTACTGACAATTGTCAGAAAGGCAACAGTGTTCTGTTTGTTTGGGATCAAAAGAGTTGTAACAGCTTTTCACAAGATTTTGGAGTTTCTGGGGGAATTTGTGCCAATTCGTTCTGCAGAGCATTTACTAGATCAGACACTGATGTTGGGCGAGAAGGCCTGGCTCACAGTCTATTCTCTTCAATCTCTTCAATCTGTTCCAGTTCATCCCAAAGGTGCTGGATGGGGTTGAAGTCAAGGCCCTGTGCGGCCAGTCAAGTTCTTCCACACTGAACTCATCCAGCCATGTCTTTGCTTTGTGTAATTGGGAACAGTCATGCTGCAATAGAAAAGGTTCTTCCCCAAACTGTGTCCACAAAGTTGGAAGCATGGCGTTGTGTAAAATGTCTTGGTCTGCAGAAGCATTAAGATTGTCTCTCACTGGAAGTAAAGAGTCTAACCCAAACCCTGAAAAACAGGTGTGTCCCAATACTTTTCATCCATATAGTGTACATACATACATACATACATTCATTTATTTATTTATTTATAACGACAGGGGCATGTTAACCCCTGATATGAATCCAGTCAATGATGACACTCTAACCTTCAAAATGCCAAGTACCTTTGATCTAATATGGTGTGCACAGTGCTGGATAAAGGAAAGCAATATACTGTTCTGTGTTATGAATTGGCAAAAACAAATACTAGAGATAATGGAGTGTCCTCGAAACAGTGGGCATGCGAGAGTCCCACTTGTACTTTGAGTGTGTTTTCATTAACAATTGTTAAGAGGCATTGTTAGTGTGTGAGGGCTCCTGCGTGCCCCTCTGCTGTAAACTTCAAGACAACTCAGAGTGAGCAGATGAGTAAACATGATGGTTACAGCAAAGGAAATAAACCAAGAACAGAAGATCCTTTCATTTTAGTTTGTGTATGAATATTCAGCCACCTCCACTTTCCATTCTGTGTCCTCTTCTCAATACTATACCACCAATCCAAGGGAGAGGAGGTGTACAATACAAACACACAAACATATGCATAAAAAGCACCTTACATGCTAAAAAGCACCAAAAAGTATACGTTTCTGCCTTTCTGTTTGCTGTTCTTCTTTAATAATGTGATTTCTCAATACCTCCCCACATATTTCAGTATGCAAAGAACATTCCGTATGTAAAGAACATCGTAACAAAGTCAGACGTGTAGATTATTATTACCACTTTCAAGCAATAACATTGACATTTTCAGTGACTGACATTTTCAGTGGTCTTTTGATGTATGAAATTAACAGAGATTGAATTTTCGTTCTAAATGTGTTCATTCACAATTGCATTCAACAGTAAAAAGATCATATCGCATTTTTTACAAAACTGAGCAGCATAGCTGTTTACAACCTGCAGGCCATGGCCAGTGGAGCTGCAACAGACTGCATCGGCAACTATGGCTAGGCTGTTGTGCACTGTGTACTGATAGCATAAAATATCAGTGGTACATTTAAGACAAGCTCACTTTAAACCAGAAGCACCCAACAGAAATTAAAAATACACTCAGACCATAACCATACTTAGAGCCATAGAGAAAAAAAGCTTGCAGCGGCCTCTCCAGGTCCAACACTTTGGTCGACAACATGTGCATCCGAACAGCTTTGGTCGACAACATGTGCATCCAAACAACTGGTAAGCATGTATACGACAGCCAGACCCTGCTTCAGATAGGAGAAGAGCGTGTAGCTTACCTCGAAGACGAGCTGCTGCTGAAACTCTGAGATCTCGGCTTGCTATGCGGACTGGGCCCTCAGACCACCGTGTTGCCTGATGCTGGGAGGAGACATCGCAGGAAAGGAAGCATGGCAAGCGAGCTGGGGTCCATGCTAGACTAAAAGCTAACGCTAGCCGGCCAGCAAATACCATCCATCTCTCCTTGCCAACGTTCGCTCCCTGGACAGTAAACTGGACTACATCCGACCCCAGCAAGCCACCCAGCGTGAGTTCAGAGACTGTTGTGCTTGTGTTTTTACCAAGAAATGGCTCAATGACAGCGTTCCGGAGACAGCTACAGCTATGAGCAACATACTAATGTACCGAGGCAACCGTGATGCTAATCTTAGCCAAAAAGCAAGAGGAGGGGGGCTTTGTGTTTACATTAACACAGACTGGTGTGTGAAAGCTGTGCTGATCTCGAGCTACTGCTCACCACTGCTGGAGTTTATGTCTGTTAGGTGTAGGCTACTTTATCTACCGAGGGAATTCACCACCGTGCTCATAGTCGCGGTGTACATCCCACCCAGCGCTAACGCTAACAAAGTGCTACCCGAACTGTATCAGTGAGCTCCAAAACATACACCCTGATATTCACTGCCGTTCTAAAATCGCACAATCATATTTATTGCTGTTCTGCATTTTTCTGCACATGTAAACTCTGTAAACTCTGTTCTGCATCTTTTCACATCTTTGCTGCTAGAATACAGTACAAGTCAAAATACTGTATGTATGTGTTGCACCATGGTCCTGGAGGAACGTTGTTTCGTTTTTACTATGTACTGTGTGTATATGGTAGAAATGACAATAAAACCTACTTGAATTGACTTGGGTTTTTGTGATTTTCCTCCTTTAAACGAACACGGCGAATGAACAGCTAAACAGCAGTGTATGACATACGTGCACTTGATTGGCAGTGTTTTAAAGCAGCAACACATGCTAATTTAGCTAATTGAGTGCCACTGGCAAAATGCTAATTAGTATTATATATTGAACTGTCAAATATGCTAACAACCCTCTGGTTGCCAGAATTCAAATAGAAAACCACTCTGCATAATTTGGTTCTTTGCAACAAAAGCCTGCCCCTCGCTCCTGGAGGTTTATAACAAAAGCCCAGCACTCTGTTTGCTTGCCTTCATCCTTGACACTGACCTACTGTTCTTCAATTTCCTGGGACATGATTAATACAGATGTGTGATCCAGCCGTAACTGGCACACCGCAGACTTCAGAATGAAGGCTTTCCCTTCAGGACGGCACAAGAGATTTACCTTTTATGGTATTCGGGAAGACACCAATCACCCCTTTGTAGTTAGTGAAACCTGATGACTTCAGCAACATCGATTTTTGCACTTCTCTATACACGCATGTGAGGAAAAACCCACAAAATATTTTTTCCATAACATTCATGACTGCTGTCACAGAATACAGCCTTCTCTGATATGATCCAAGGCCAGCAATTTGTTGCTATAGATACAGCCTTGTTATCATGCTCTAAAAGCTATCTTTCTCTGATCCATTACAAGTCAATTTTGCCATATTATGATAATTACAGTCCACTCCAGATCAGCTGGTTTTTGAGTGAGACATTGAAATAATCCCGTTCCTGCAGGTTGAGGTTATCTTGTCATCATCAAGTGGTAAAAGCATCTCCCTTTCGCTGTAAATAAAGTGACCATAACACCATCGGTAACTAAAGTAGCTCCTAAAATGTATCTGATATCTGAAGTAAAGGGTCTAGGCCACAGAGGGAAAAGTCTTAAAAGGAACTGAGACGCCCAAACTCAACTACAAACGGACTACACTCCGCATTATAAATGTCTGTCTCAATATCCCAAAAGTCTCTTGTTGACTTTGAAGTGTGAGTGTGTGCAACTAAATAATACAATAACGCTCCTGTGGAGAGAAAACTAAAGTGCTAATTATCATTTCATCATGTCCTTTTATAAGTTATCCCCACTTTTACAGGTTCCTGATAGTTTTAAGAGTGAATAGTTTAGGTAAGTTCACAAGGTGACTTAAAAGAGTACATCAGGACCAAAACAAAAAGGCTGCATATACTCAAAAAAGTACTTAGAAAACTGTCTAATGCACAATCGGTTGTGCTGGATTGACACTATTTTGAATAATGCAAATAGCCAGGAGCTGGATGCATAAATTGGCAGTATAAATACTCTAAAGACACTTGTGAAAGCTTCTTTTTGCTGTACTATAAAATCATGAGCTTTCAGTTCGGTCGGGTTTCATCAGGACCCCAAAATCCCAGATTAATATATTTTATCATTATTAGTGCAGTCCTACAATATTTGCCTTTGCCCACGTATTTGCAGTACTTATTACATACTGGGTAGACGTAGAGCTGAACAAAGTTTAACGTTTCTAAAAGTGAAGTATCTGCAGTTTCTTACACTCAGCATATGGTTTAAGGGAGTGAATGGTTGGGAATAACCCAATCGGGAATTGCCGCAAGAACAAGAGCACCAGGAAGATGAAGTAGAAAAAGATTACACTCGAAGCGGGCACTTAGCTCTCTAATGGGAAGCAGCCTCCATTGGGGTGCCAAGAATATATCCCTATCTTGAAAACTGCACATTTGAAAAAAGATTTCCACTGATTGTCACACAGAGGGTGTACACAACCGAATTACATAAAGTACCAACTGTCCATTTATTCGGTTACAACTACATACACAACTGTGCAAAGTCTAAGGCACCAACACAAATTGTTTAAAACTATTTTTCTCAGTGTGATAATTAATGTGTCTTTCTGCTAGCAAAGTTAACATTAGAATAAATGCAAACAAACAAGAAAGCAGTAAAAAGTATCAAGATTTGTTTAGTTTGTAAATAAGTAGTTATTTTGTGAACTGGTGAGGAGAACACAGGTTCGGTTCCAGATTTCTCCTTCACTCTTCCAGTTGTTGTATGGATTTGTGAAACTCCATCAGCAGCTCCGGACATAATGTAATGAAGGACTGATTGAGTCAAACCAGATTTCTGATGGAAACTACAAGTAATACTGGACTTCCATGAGGAACACACTGATATACTGAACATAAAATCACTATTTGCTGTACAATGTTATTTGTTTTTATTATTTTGTTTTTATTATCATATACAGTAACATTAATGTGAAAAAACACTGCTCATATAAATACTTAATATTATGTTCATACGTGTTTTTTCACAGTACTGTTCATGTAGGTTTACAGTCACTGATGATATGTCATCTGTTACTGTGCAGTTCTACCCTTTTCATACATGGTAAAGGACCACTTCTGAACCACTGCTGAACAGGTATTCCTTGGGTGATGGACCTTTTTGGGATCCCTCTGGACCTTCTAGATCTTTAATGAAGGTGTAATCCTTTCTGGGAACTGAAAACCATGTCATTTTAGCTCCTATTTATTCAATAGAACCATGTTTGTATTTCAACCTGGGAAATACAGCAGAAATACTCCTCTTTAAGTTTCATTTGGAAACAATAAAGTTCAGTTCCTGAAACTCGCCATGGAAAATTCCAGTCAGTGTTGTTGGAGTTTTAAAACACTGTGTAAACTTACTGCCCACTTTAATTAGACACACACAACTTGTTAGTATGCCTTGTAAGTGGCCAGCTAACAGGGTTTCTGCTTAAACATCACATTCAAGGACTATACAAGGACTTTCCAGGCTCAGTTTCCTCAAATTCAAGGACCCAATATACCAGTTTCTGACACTGATCACGGTTAACTGCTGCTGCATCAGTGTTTGCTTAACTTTAGCTTCCCTCCAATCACTCATGCATGCACATGACCATCGCACTCTCAGTGCATGAAACAAGGACGCACAGGTGGTAGGAGATACACATGCATACAGCGAAGCTATATAGTAACATTAAGTTAAAAAAATTAAATGATTCTTGCACTCCGCATCTCGCATTTTCTCGGGTGGTGGGTGGTGCATTAGGCATCTAACATGTTTTCCTCATACAAATCATGCAACCTTCTTTAGTGAACTAATCTGTAGATTTTTTTCGCATGTTTTTTTTTTTTAAATACGGGACGCACTGTGTTTGAACGCACTGTGCTACATACAGTTGTTTCTAATTTTTAAAAATGAATATTTTTGCTGAATTTAAAAGGCTGAATGATTATATGTTGAATCTTAAATGCTGTGATTACAATTGAAATAAATCAAGCATGTTTTTATTCAACTGCAAAAATTGTTGTTTTTTTTTTTTATTCAAATACATTTTTTTTATTCAGTACCTGTCACCGATTTACTTCTATATAGTTACTCATTTTCATGTGTCATGTTTTTCCCCATGTTTTGATCGGTGGACTATTTTTAACCCAGATGTGATAGGTAGTTGTTTAAATACCAAGGCAACACTGCTGTACCTGATACACTTACTTGGTGCAACACACTACCATGCCACTACCATGACACTGAGAACTGTCATTCATTCTCAGTGATGGTCTTTTGGTGGCCTCCGAGCATGAATATTTCATGTCGTGTTTGCTTTATTTTGGATGGCAAGAAAGAATGGATCAAAGATTTAGAAACAAGAACAGGCACTCTTACCTTCCTCTTGGCACGTTCAGATTTCTTGGACATGTTCTTGATTTTTTTATGAAGATGATACAAGACCTAGAAATAGAGGAAAATTCAGAGCTAAACTTTTTGAAGTCACAGTTCATTGTGTGGTGCAAGTCTCACGCAAGCGTGAGCGGTCTCTTGCAAATATACATTAAGAAGTTGCTTCAAAGCCGAATTCTGGCAATTCATTATTTCCCAAAAAAGAATGTACACACTCTAAATCAAATCTGGGGTCCCCTATAATGCTAATTTTCTCAAATAGGAAGAAACTCTGGGCCATAAATAAATAAAGCTACAATTTGGAATGAATAACATTTTTCTTTGGATGCTTATGATGTCCCCACTGTGGAAGAGTCGAATGCATAATTTTACATGATCAGTATAAAATGTTTCTCTGTTGTCACTCTAGCCAAAGAGAGCTTCTCAGTTCTGCACTATAAACCATAGTTTTGAATATTTCAGTGGTTTTCCATCAGGACCTACAAAGTCCAGATAATATACTATTATGCTTTTGGGTTCATTTTTTTTTCTGTGTGGAGTTTGTATGTGCGCACTGTGAAGTGAATCTCCTCTCATAGTCCAAAATAACCAGAGAGACTAACTTGCCCCTAGTTGCAAATGTGTTTGTGTATCTGCTCTTGAATGGACTGAAGACCTGTCCAAGGTGTTTCTCTGCCTTTCGCTCTGCGAGCACTGGGACAAGCTCCTGCATCCCCATAACCCTGGTTAGAATAAGCAGCTCTGAAACTGAATGAATAACTGAACTGGAACACTAAACAAATGTAGGCACTCCAGTATTGATCTGCACTATTCTATCCACGGCGGAATGCTTTGAAAAAGCATTGGTGGTTGAATACAGAATACGCTGTCCTACACGTATTCAGTAATGTACTCAATTCCAGAACATATATAATGTATCCAGAATACATCATGCGCCCTTGATGTAAATATGTTTTAAATGTATTTCATTTTTATTTAGATATGGAAAATGTTAGACACCATTTCACAGTGTTCATTGAAAATGTGGTAGAAAACCTAGGCAATGTTCACTTTATGGTGTATGAAACATCATATTACAAAATACAGTCCCAAATGCTCAGCTTAGTACTTATGAATACTGTTCTGAGGACACGGTGCACTCGCTCCACTAAACAGCTTAGTAACACTGAGATAAATAACTGGTCACTGATTTATCAGTCAACTCAGGCTTTAGCAGGAATTTTGCAAGGAAGTTGTTTGTTAATTTCCTCTTCTAACAAGTCTGTCAAAGAAGTATTTGTTATTCTGTGTCAGTCTTCTAAAAGCTGCTTGGTATTCTAAAAGCTGCTTATAAGTTACTGCACTTTTTGTTTAGTTTTTTTTGCCGACTGTAGAAGTGGTGTGCTTATTGTCAAATGACAAGAGTACAAGGGCTTTGTCAAAGCAGCAGTGGTGTGTAGGTGTATGTTCATTATGTCTTTTTTTTCTCTGAAGGCATAAAGCCAAAGGCTAATGTACATGAGTGCTTAAAACAGCAGTTACAGACATCTGCTCACTTGGTTCAGTATGAGTTGGAGCCAGTTATTCTAGAGTTTCATATCTATCTGTTTTGTTAGAAGTGCGATGGGGCAACATTTCACATTAGCAAGCAAATACATTGAACGCTGGTGGGTCTACACAAGTACAGTTGAGTGGTTGCTTAACATAACTTTCAGTTATACATGAGTAGAAAGGAATTCATCTGGATTATTACTCACACACAGCTGGATATTTTTTGTTTTCACTCTTCTGATCTGACTGTAAAAATTAATGTTGCTTTGAGCCAGTCATTTCACGACATTGTCACTGCTGTGCCAATTATTGTATAGTAGTGCTTAAAGCAAAAATCTCCCCTTTATAAGTAGGCGGAGTATCCCCGCTAAGACCATTTACTTATTTATTACAGATTTTCTACAACTTCCAGCTTTGCATTATGTTATGTTATCATAGTTGGCGTACATTTACACTATATGGACAAAAGTATTTTTCAGGGTTTGGGGGTTAGGGCAATCTTAATGCTTCAGCATACCGAAACATTCTGGACAACACCACGCTTTCAACTTTGTGGACATAGTTTGGGGAAGAACCTTTCCTATTCCAGCATGTCCCAGAGCACAAAGCAGGCTCCATAAAGACATGGCTGGATGAGTTCAGTGTAAAGGAACTCGACTGGCCTGCACAGAGCCTGACCTCAACCTTTAGGAAGAACTGGAACGGAGATTGCGAGCCAGGCCTTCTCGTCCAACATCAGTGTCTGACCTCATAAATGCTCTACAGAATGAATGTAAACAAATTCCCACAGAAACTTCAAAATCTTGTGGAAAGCCTAGTAGCCAAGAAGAGTGTAAGCTGTTAGAGCTGCAAAGGTGGGACCAACTCCATATGAAAGTCTATGTATTTGAAAGCAATGTCATTAAAGTCCATTTTGGCGTGATGGTCAGGCGTCCCAGTACTTTTGTCCATATAGTGTACTTGTTACACTCTTTATTTAAGCTCTATTTAAACATACATGTTTAAAGCCACTGAGGCAGAGCTGTGCAATTTGATTCAATGATATTTATAATTATGATATGTTTCACAATATGGTTTGCGGAACATATCATATAACCCTGACCAACTGCATGTTTCATCACATAAAGAGCATAATTGGGCCTGTTGAACCGGATTTAGTGCAGCGCAGTGTGTGAAAGATTGAATGGAAGTCGTTGTGCTGACAGTTTTGACAGTGCTGAAAATATAGCACCACTGCTTTGTTCCCACAAATCAAAAGTCAAAAAGGAAATACTGTGCAAATGTATTGAAGTATTGCAGTTATATTCTTCCCATTTCACCCAACACTAATTCTGAAGCCTGTAAGAGACACTGACCTTCAGCAGTCTGACAGCTGTTCAGCCTACAACTAAATAAACAAAAAGTCTCTTTTTATTCATATACACCTTCACTTCATATACAGCATTTCATTTTACTTCACAGCCATGAAATTTGTAATGAAAAATATATGCACATTTGCGAGGTTGTGCTGGTGTGAGATTTCTCTTATGATCACAAAAGTAATTTGAGTGCTAACAGCTCCTCTTTTGGCAACTCTTCTGACGGCATATGGCTTGATTAAGGGATTTTCTGGCTAAAATAGACAGCTTTAATTACTGTTACACACAGTTGTTGTAAACATGCTTACTTGCCGCAGCAGTGCTTTCTAGAGTAAGATTTTACTCTTCTTACCTTTATGTAGCCAAGACATATTTTTACAAGGTTCAAACTTCAAAAGTCTTGCTCAGATATATTTATGGTGCGTTTTTTTTAACTTTGTTTGAAGACCTCTGAAAATCGTTTTTTGTCATGTCATGTTTACACAATATTAAAAAAAGAAACTAATTTCATTACATTCACTTTACTCGCATAACATTATTGCTGAGGTTTTCCATATAACCATATGTGTCACTTTTGCATAGATGGTTTTAGTTAGATGTAAAGGTGTAGCAAACTGCCTCAAAGTGCCTGGCAGGCCTCGGACCTCAGAGGGTTAATGACATTTCTCTGCTATGAGCCACTCTGATAGAAGCTACACTCTCTTCAAAGTGCCCCTTCTCTTCTCCTGAGATCTTCAGATGAGAGACAGTGTGAAGGCGGATGTCTACAGATTCATTAGCGCTGTTTAACCTCTGTCACCTCCCGTTGCGGGGGCGACCACCAGTCTTTCCTCTCTAGCTGGTCTAACACTCTCTTTTAATGCCCTTATATACATGCGTCTCACTGCATGGCAACAAAGGACGACAATAATGAGGAGTCAGGACTTCATCAAACTGTTCCAGCATTCACGTGTTTGGCTACGTGCACACTCACAGTGCGTAACGTGTGTGCTGTGGAGGGCTCCTTGGTGATGACCAGGGGTTGGTGAAGAGTGGGCAAACCTACTCCAGAGGAAAAGTGCAGCTATCTGAATCGATGAAAGTGCTAGTAGCTGCGAAAACACAAAACTCGAGTAAAACGGTATTAAAAATGTGAACTGAAAATGAACAATAAAAGCTCTTTCAGCAATTTCTTTGGACATGAATTAGTCCAAGAGCTAATTCAGTGTAACAGATTCGGGTGCAAAAAGGGCATAGGAGCTTGGAAATTGTGAGGGTCTTGAAAGTAGACTCCTTTCTTCACAAATATGCTCTCAATATATACATATACAATACTGAGCATGCAAATCAAAACAGCTCTTAACCGAGGAAATCAAGACCATCCCTGTCTATTTAAGCAAGTTCCTCTGGGATCAATATAGTTTTCTTTAAGGCTTTTGGACGGACTTTAAGGCTTTTGGAAGCTACTTATCTATAGTATTAACACCCCAACAATTGTGTATATGGCATATTGTCTTTCATGTTGAGGTTTTTCTGCAGATTTTTTTATTGGATGTATTTAGACTTTATATTTTGGGTTGTTTGTCTTTCTATGAGCAGTTTCCAAAGGGAACAAGTTTTCTGATTCTGATTCTGATTGTCTGATTCCTCCCTTACGATCCTCTTCACTGCGTGTGGTGGCAAGACAAAATCGGGTCCTCGCCCAGCCTTGTTTGTCACGTTTCCAGTTGATTTCAACTTTTTAATTATTGCTCTGACTGTGGATTTGGGCAAGTTTTTCTTGTTGACATTTCCTGAAAATCACCACATGTCTGCCTCACTTGAATGGCATGTCTTTCCCACTTTGAAGAGAAATGGACCTCGGTGTCAAGGTCATATTTATACCCCCAGCATTTGTGTATAGTGTGTTCCACATAGAGTATTTCTGCGGAGTTTCATTTATTTATTTTGAACGAATATCTTATATTGTTCTTGTCTCTGTGTCTCCGTGCAGTCATGAGAAATTTCCTTCGGAATCAGTAAAGTTTTCTGATTCTGATAGTCTATATGCGTGTGCCCGTTGTTGTTTTTTTACTTACCCTTGCGTAGAACCATGTGAATCACTGTTTTTTCTGCAGATTTTTGCTGGATTTAGTAAGTATTTGTCGCTTATTGTCGCTGTGTCTCTTTGTCTCTGTGTATCGTAACGTCAGAAAATTGCCCTGCGATCGATAAAGTTTTCTTATTCTGATTCTGAATCGGTTTGGATAGTCTGTGTGCAACTCACCCTGGCGTAGCAGCATGTGATGAGAACCAGAGGCAGGAGGTATCCGATGACCAGGATGGTCACTTTGTAGGTGTGCCTGGCCACGCGCTCGCTCCAGATCTCCCAGCAGAAGGAGCTGTTGGGGGCGTCCGGGTGGTCCGTCACGACCTGGTGCTGCGCCACGGGCACGGCGAAGATGAGCGAGAGCAGCCAGATGAGCCAGACGCCCAGCAGGGCGTTCCTGCGGTTCCTGATGCACGGCGACTTCTTGGAGAGCACCACGGCCACGTAGCGGTCCACGGACATGGCCACGAGCGTGAAGATGCTGACCAGCATGGTGACGGTGACGAAGTAGTGCACGGACTTGCAAAGGAAGGCTCCGAAGATCCACTCGGGCAGCGAGTAGATGGTGGCCTGGAACGGCACGCAGAAGAGGAGAAAGGACAGATCCGCGATGCTCAGGTTGAGGATGAAGATGTTGGTGGTGCTCCTCGCGCGTCCCGACTTGATCCGCCCGATCACCACCATGACCAGTGCGTTGCCCACGATGCCCAAGAAAAAAATGCATCCGAATACGACTGGCACCAGCACGACCTCCGGACCCAGGGGCTCTTTGGTGGTGTGGTTCGCGTCCGCTTGGTCGTGGGACCAAACCAGCGTGTCGTTCCTGGACAAGCCCATGTCTTCTGGCATCACTCGAGACGAGCAGGTGTCTCTCCCACGGAAAGGGGGCGAATTAGAGGTTCCCTCTTGTCATGATCAGCTCCACAACTCCTCTCCGGTCGGAACGAGGCTCCACGCCTCACGCACCGGCAGACCATGGACTCGTTTCGGGGTGACCAGTCACGAAGTCCCTCTGCTGCTGCCGCTGCGCCCTGTGTGGTGCATGCGTAAAGTGGAGCTGCTGCCGTCTCCAAAACGCGCAGCCGGCGACTCATAAAAGGCTGCGAAGCGCAAAAAACGGCGTATTTCCACGCGCACACCGGCTCTCACGCGCGTCCCGTGGAGATCAGTTACGTGGAGACCCTGCGAGGTGCGCGCGAGGTCGATCAGGAGTTCTGCTGGATGAACTTCAGACAGCTCCAAGAGACCTTCCCCCCCATAAAAGTGAAAGCCTTCAAGCTGCTGTTCTCACGTTATCTGCCAGGGAACAAGGTACACAGACGGTCTCCCTATTGGACACTAAGTGGATATAAATGGTCACGTGCACAGAAAGTCGAGCCTTCCCTTAGAAATTAAGCCCCCCCCCATCACTGATAAACACTTTTCTAGACAAGTTTTCTTTACCTGGACCTTGAGTATGAATGAGCACCAACCAACATGAGATTGTGTGAAGACAAACATGCTCTGCTTACATACACACACACACACACACACACACACACACACACACATACACATACACGACTCCCCCCACACACACCTACCCACAGCAGGGGCGTTTCTAGACTGCTGCTTGTACTGGGGCAGTACAGTCAGCTAATGGGGTGTTAAGTAGGGCACAGTCCAGCCTCTCTGATAGTCAGTTTTATGCTGCAGGAGAGATTGACCTTCTGCCCTGAGAAACAGAAAGCCACACCTTTTTTTGAGAGAAAAATTACTTGAGGCACAATTACTTGAATTATTTTTGGTTAAACCCTTTAAATAATTTAAACGCAATATTATATTATAAAGACTATTAACATCAACAACGACAACAACAATAGCATTCTTCTTCTTCTCTTCTTCTTCTTCTTCTTCTTCTTATTTTATTAATTATAATAATAATAATAGTAATAACAGCAACATTATCATTCTTCTTCTCTTTCTTGTTCTTCTTTTCATAATAATAATAATAATAATAATAATAATAATAATAATAATAATAATAATAATAACAACAACAACAACAATAATCATCATCATTAATCAATACCACTATTATAATTATTGTTGTTATTATTATTATTATTATTTTGTTATTGTTATTATTAATTTGTCTTTCCTTGGTGTAGTGATGTATGTGAGCATCACGTCATACTAAGCCTTGAAAAAATGAATCCCCCACAACATATAAAACATATTTGTGACGTGATTA
Source organism: Alestes dentex (assembly GCA_037576975.1). NCBI lineage: Eukaryota > Metazoa > Chordata > Actinopteri > Characiformes > Alestidae > Alestes > Alestes dentex. The sequence goes on along the minus strand of JBBIGA010124393.1, from coordinate 2,308 downwards.
CACACCAACACCACACCTTAACACGTTAACGATACTACACAGGATAATACTGAATAAATAAATAACTTTAAGGAAGGCCATACTGGTCATGCTCAGCATAAACTGGAACTTTCATTATGTAAAATCACAACATTTGCAGGACAGGCCGCTTAATGTAAGGGCTCATAAGTGTGTGTGAGAGTCTGCAGCTGTAACAAACAGGCAAAACCAAAAACATACCGAAGCACCAGCTGCCACAGATCACACACATCCCGGTAACACCATCTGCTAAGCTTTTAACAGCACTACAACACAAAGCAGCTCTAAACAAGTAACCAAATTGTTAATTGCAGAAGTCAACAAACCATTATGTCACTACAACTGCGAACTAAAAACAAATAACAATGATGAAAGAGCAAAATGCTGGACTATTAAGGCATGTCTTGTGTTGGACTTTATACACATAACACACAGTCTTTGGAAAATGGAGTGAACAAGTGGACTGATTTGTAAAACACACTTTAGGAAATGCCGCCTTAAGCCACTGAATGAAATTAAAGTGAAAGTGGGCTGAGACATTAAGAAAATCTGCAGTTGTTGAGTTTTCTTAGAATGTAAACCACAGTTCCATTGAAAAGACCTTCCTATACACACTATAATGTACGCATATGATCCATAGGCAAATGTATTCTGACTTACTTCTCACTCTGTCTTTTCAAACAATTTATAGCTGTTTGCTATTTCAGGCTTTTAGCATTGCGTGTATATTTGTTCAGGGACATGGACTATGACATCTGCCGGACTGGAAAATGAAAGACTCCCACTCACCTGCACACCATAACCATATGAATTTATTAAAAAATAAAAACAATTTCAGAGGTCACACAGACCTTACCCATGCATTTCTTGGTAATGTGAAGGCTGCTCTGAGTCACTTGCCAAGAAATCATTTGAGACTGCCACTTCTTGCAATATATCCATTAAAAGCAACCTGTGGACGCAGAGAAAAAGTGCCTGGTATAATCACACATATCTGGAAAAAAACAATGCAACCATTGGCAGGAAATGCACAATGTCCAATAATATCCAGACTTGCCTTCTAATTAGTGAATTCTGCCACTTTTCTACCACGACTGACCACAGTCAGGTGTTTCAAACACTGTGTTTCGAACTTTGATGTCCTGCCACTTCGTATTGAGTTCAAGCCACTCATTTCGGAAAAGCAAATCTCGACTCTCCTTCACCCTACAGACCACTGACCAAAGGAAACATGGTCGAACTCAGCAGCAGAACCATGTGAAATGCTGCTTTTGTGAGAGGAAATTTGCCACTTACTAATCTGGTAAATGTAACTGTGATGCCTTTTGTCAGTCAAATAAACTTGCACAAATTCAGTTTTTCAACTCAGTGTTTCTAAATCATGGTCTTGGAGGCACCCTGGCCTATACATTTGATTATCAATGCTTCCATCACACCTCGTACAGCTAATAAGCTCATTAACAACCTTTAACCACAAGCTAAAGTGGGTGTGTTAATCCAGGAAAAAGACTAAAATGTGCAAGAACCAGGACTGAGAATCACTGTTCCAGCCTATCCCAGGTCGGCTGGTGGTACCACTGAGGTCACCTTGAGCAAGGTACCGTCCCTACACACTGCTCCCCGGGCGCCCCTCATTGGTGCCAGCCCTGCTGCTTCACTTGGTGAATGGGTTAAACGCAGAGAAAGAATTTCACACTGTTCTCACTGTGTGCTGTGCTGTGATGTGTTCACACATGACTATAAGGGGCCACTTCACTTCACTTTACTTTACTTTACCAGTTCTGCAGATGTAGCACCACACAGGCATTCAATTCAGAAAACATAGTATCCATGAATGGCTTTGCCACAGAATGGGAGTGGCTTGGACTGGCCACACACGAGCCTAAGATCACACTCTTCAGCAATGACCTGTGGAAAAGTGGAACCAGGTCTAATGAATCTCCCTCCAGTCTCTTTGGGATGAGTTGGAATGGAATTTGGAACCTGGAACTAACCATGCAGCATCTGTATCTAAGTCTGTGACTGAATGCAAATAAATCCTCACGCCAATGCTCCAAACTCCACGGGAGCAGTGGATGCTGTTGCTATAGATGCTGTGGATGCTGTTGCTTTGCTATAGCAAAGTGACTCTGTGTCATCCCATCAGAAACTCAGGATTGAAGCTGCTGGAATACATCACAGAGAAAAGCTGCTCTACAAACACTACTGCACTCACAACACATATAGAGGTGTTTCTTATTATTTACACACACACACTGCAATAGTTCAGAAAAGAATAGCAACCTGTGCA
>JBBIGA010124281.1:0-24843 GCA_037576975.1 Alestes dentex | reverse complement strand
TCTCTGTAACTAATGACTGTAGGACTGTCCCTGTAACTAATGACTGTAAGACTGTCCCTGTAACTAATGACTGTAAGTCTGTTCCTGTAACTAATGACTGTAAGACTGTCCCTGTAACTAATGACTGTAAGTCTGTCCCTGAAACTAATGACTGTAAGACTGTCTCTGATGGATTATCCCTTATCCACAATATGTTTTACTTATTTTGCTGTTGTAATTGGCCTTTCAACCACAAGTGAATCTGTATAACTATTGCAAAATCTCCTTTTTATGTCCCTTTGTTCTATTAGGTGATTGTGTTTGAGGAGCACAGAGCGGAGGGCAAAATCCATTTTGCTGAAAATCCACAACACGGCAAGATAGTCGATGTGTCCAGACAACCTTTTTGCACTCTCCTCTAAAATGTGTCTCACTGAGTTATTCACTCCATATAGAAATCCTCTTTAATGCCAGATTGTTATCAGTTATTATCAACTCACATAGACTGTGTCCTTGCTATGTGTCAATTCAAACCAACTACTCTGCATTGTTGGCTTTGGACTCCATGATGGTACATGAACTAACATGAATGGATTTGAAATTTCTATTTGTAGCATCACAAATATGTTTCAGTGTATGTTGAATGCCTTCACTGGTTAAATATGATTTTGTGCTCCTTTTCTTTTTGCTGCTCTTTGGAGTGTTTTATAATGGATGTTTTCCAGAAATATATCTCTCCATCACAATTGGTATTACTGAGTACTGTATTTTATTTTTTGAAGGAATTAAGGTGTTAGTGTAGCCTAATATTCATGCAATGCATGACATGAGAATATAAGTTACAGAGATAACACACAACTGAAGGGATGATATCCAGGTTCAAACATCTGTGTATTATTATTATTATTATTATTATTATTATTATTACTATTATTTTATTTATTTATTATTATTTTTTAAATAAAGAGAATCACCTGGCCTAGTCATTAACAGTTCAAACATATGTTTATTTAAAAACAAACTGCAATTTGATGAAAGTGTATCTTTTAGTTTTGTAATAGTTAATTTTATAGCAGGCGCACTGTGAATCTTCAGGACAACAAAATAGCTGGTATTGTGTTTCCCTCCTCGGATTTCAGTATTTACAGACTGCACAGGAACTAATAACACTCAGATCTACCTGCCCTCACTGCAAGCAGCCGTTTTACTGCCCTTCAGCGTCACCTTAGATTTTAGTACAATTGCAATATGTGCATGTGAGTTTGGCTAAACTACAAATAAAATCTTCCTGTGCAGGATTCTTTCAGCACCACCTTCATTTCAATCTACATTCTAGTGCATACTTGTAAAAATGTTTTTTTTTTAATGTCCTTTCTGTTGGTGATTGTGTTTGCAGAGCACAGAGCTGAGGGCAAATTCCATTTTGTAATGGCTGTAATGGTTCATTTTTATGGCAGGTGCACTGTGAGTTTTCACAACATTAAAATAGCTGATGTTGTGTTTCCCACCTCAGATCTGAACTCTGTAAAGACTACGAGACTGTAAAGACAGGTCTACCTGTCCTGACAGCAGGTAGCTGTTCACTGCCCTCCAGCGTCGTCTTAGATTTCAGTATAGGTGCGATATTTGAGCAAGCTCGTTTCTCATCTAGTAACGTCATCAGTACATCCAATGACATATTGATTGATTATCCCTTATCAGCAAAATGTTGTTTATTTTGCTGTTATAATCAGTCATTAAACCACAAGAGTCTTTCTGAATCTATATTCTATCTAGTGGATATTCAAGAAACAATGCATGTTCCAAAATGTCCTTTTAATGTCCATTTATTCTATTAGGTGACTGAGGAGTCATCTTAGATTTCAGTATAAGTGCAATATTTATGAGTGAGCCAGTTTTTCATCTAATGTCATCAGTACATCCAATGACAAATTGATGGATTATTCCTTATCAGCTTTATTTATTTTGCTGTTATACTCACTCCTTCAACCTCATGAGTCTTTCTGCGCCGCCTTCATTTGTATCTATATTTTATTACATATTCGTGTGGGGGGGGAGTGCATCCCTTTAACGTCCATTTAGTCTATTAAGTGATCGTGTTTGAGGAGCACAGCGGTCCAATCCATTTAGCAGAAAATCCACAACAGAAAATCCTTCCTGGTAGGGCTCCCTTTAGCAGCCCCTGCTGTCAGTGGCTGGTGGGTGGAGAAGGGATGGAGTCGCCGCTGTGTTGCCTGACTCTTATTGGCTGATTGGGCTGCAGGTCATGGGTTGGACTGGGATTCTCGAAGAGTGACTGGAGAGAGGAGTGTGTGCGGGTGCTGGCTCTGAGTCTCCCTGCGCAAATAGCGGAGAGATCCGGAACGCAACCGGGCGCCTGGAGGTCAGAGCAGCAGAGGCGTGCAGGAAGAAGACAGAGTTCACAGTTCAGAAGAGGGACGCCTGAGAGAGTGAACTCTTCAGAATGAGGCACCGTGCTATAAACGAGTCGCATATTATGTAAAATACTGACTGCGCTTGAACGTAAACTTCACCTTTTCCTTATTTGGCTCGTCTCGTCTAATTTGGAATAAAGTGGGTGGTTTTGACACAGTGTTTCCTGTTTACCTGAGCTACGTTGTAACACAACCCTGCCTACAAATGGAGGTCGGAACGGTCCTGGGTTGTTCTCTGGCTGCTTCTTTCGGAGGGGTTCTGTTCGCCACCTACAGACTCGGCTTGATCTACAGGCTGTTCCACAAGGTATGCATGAACAAAACCCATTCTTTTGTGAGCTGTCAGCACTTCATGGGCAAGCACGTTGTAGATGGCTCTCGTGGAAGCAGGCCTGAAGTGAAAATAATGCACAGTTAAACTGCTTCCCTGGCTCTGCAGCTGCTGGAAAGCCTGGGTGCCTGCCGTTTGTTTGAACCAAGCAAGTTTTGGGCATGTGCACCAGGAACCCAGCCGTGATTGGTCGGCCAGTCTTGTTTAATTCACCAAACGTCTTAACTAACTTGCGTTGGTTCATTTCTGCAATGAGTAATGGGCGTCAGCGGATTAAAGTGTAAATACAGTGTGAAGAAAACACATTCATCCCTAAAATTGGCTGTGTACTTGGCTCATTGCTTCATTTAAACGTGTTAAACGTGAGAGATTTCTCTGCAGCTAGGGCAGGAACGATTAAGCCGAGGTGCTGCAAGAAGACTGGATGTACGGCTTCCTTATCAGTAGCATCAGGTGAAATGTGAACTCGTGGAAGACCATGTTTTTGACTAGCTTGACTTGTTTACTGATAAATCGATCTGGTTCTTTGCATTCAGACAAACAAACAAATGAATCTTGACACTGAAACCTGCAGAATCAAAAAGGATGCATCCTAATCCAGTGCTCTTTTTAAACGTCCACAAGTCAAAGTAAACTTTGTGACCTCAGCTATATGCATGTATACAGGGAGAGGAGACGAGACGGCACGACCCCAGATTTCAGAGAGTACAACAAAGACACAAAGAATACACTTATATAAATAATATATAAATATATAGAGTCCAAGATGAGACGTAGAAAAGATTCAGTTTAGTGTAATTTTTCATACAGTGTGAAAATGTTCAGATATCGTATAAGATAGTTTGAAAATATTCTATCAGCAGTCAAGTGGACAACAAACAATATTGGAATCTAAGTGTGTGTGTTACATGTGCAAATGACCAGTTCATTATTACATTTTTATTACATTCAATATATTCAATATTATGTAGTTCAATATAGAAATATGGTCAATATATGAAAATACAGGAACTCTGGTCAATATATGAAATATATTGTAATATATGGTCAATGTATGAAAATACATGTAACATGGATGTATTTTGCACATGTATCTGCATGTCCATGATAAAAAAGTGATGAGTAAAGTGCAAAGGTGGAAAGATGATTGAGTTCACTGTTCAGGTGTATGTAAGGGAGAGTGGGGCAGGGGGGTGGGGGGGGTTGGGTGAGCAATTGTGATGAACAGTAGCAGGCCTAGTGCTCAACCCTGAGAAACTCCTACATTCAGTCTGATGGCACTAGAAATGTTGCCAGTACGGATGGATGAGACCTTTCTGACAGAAAATCCAGACTTCAGTTTTACAGAGTGGTGCTCAGGCCCAGCTCGCTCAGTTTCACAGTTAGATTTTGTGGGATGATGGTATTGAATGCTAAGCTGAAGCCTATGAACAGCATTCAAGTGTCCCTCTTGTCCAGGTGAGATAGGAAGAGGTGAAGGGCAGAGGATAAGGTGTCCTCGGTCGACCTGTTTAGGCGACATGGATCCAGAGAACAGCTCTTAATGTGTGTCATGATGAGTCTCTCAGAGCACTTAATGGTGACAGGGGTTAATGCAACGGCGTGGTATTCATTCAGGCAGGATACTGTAGGTTTCTTTGGCAGTGGTGGATATAGGATGATCATCTGGCTCAGTGATGTGTTGAAGATGTCTGTGAAGATATTCGCCAGTTGATCAGCACATTCTCTGAGCGTGCGACCCGGAATGTTCCTTACAGGTTATTTCTTCAGTCCATCTAACCGTGCATAGAACTCGTTCGGTTCGTGTTGCATCCCCACCACTGCTTAGTACGGACTTATACTGAGTGACAGCCTAAATGCCCTGCCATAAACTGAGTGTGTCTTTAGTGTTGTGGAGGTGACTCTGGATCTTGTGTGCATAGTCATGCTTTGCTTTTCTGATGGCTCGAGAGAGGTTGGCTTCAGTTGTTCTTAGGGCAGCTCTGTCCCCTGACCTGAAGGCAGCATCTCACTCTCTTATCAGTGCACGGACCTTTGCCATAACCAGGGCTTTTCTTTGGCTCTTGTGGTGATGCTTTTGGAGACAGTAACATTCTCTATTCATTTGCTGATGTAGTAGGTCAGAGAGTCAGGGTACTCCTCCAGGCTGATGGAGCTGAACATGTTCCAATCTGTGCAGTCAAAGCAGTCCTGAAGTGCTGACACTTGGCCAGACTTCGATGGTTTTCCTGATGTGTATGCAGGGAATAACATCACTGTTGTGTGGTTGGAGGAACTGATGGAGGAACAGCAGCTTTGTAGGCCTCATGCATGTTGGTGTAGACTTTGTCCAGACGGCTCTCCCCTCTCGTGGCAAAGTACATGTGCTGATAGATAACTGACTTCATGTTTGCAGGATAGAAGTAACAATGACAAATCCATCAGGATGCACTGTTTGTAGCTTGTTGATGGCTTCATATAGCTTACCCTGTGCCTGGTTAGCACTGGAGCTAGGAGGCAAATACTCCGCCACCAGAGAACTGGTCAATAGAATGTCTGACATTATATGATTAAAAACTACCTGGGGTGAACAGTGGCAAATCACTTCGGTTTGTACACTAGGCTTTGTTTATATAAACACAAAAACTGCCTCCACTACGTGCGTAGCCCTTGCATTTCGGCCAGCTGCACCTCGCCGCCTCGATCTTTGACCCTGGGTGCTGGTGGTATTAGCAGGCCCAGGTTGCGTAGCATCTCTGTTGCCGTTTTTGGCGTATAATTTGGGCATAGATGGAAACAAAAAGACAAAATGCACAAAAGTAGTTTTATCGCTGTGTTCTCTGGAATGTAGTTAGCTGCTGCCGTTAAAATGCCACCAGAAGTTTAATTACTTTTACTCTCAGTGTAGCCAGCTTGGAATTTTATACTGTGGCTCAAGCACATTTAGCAGCAGTCACAATCCTGGGGCTCGAGCACATTTGACAGCGATGATAATGCATCACTTGAGCATAAGAGGGAAATGAACCTGCTGTTCACATCACATGGCCCCGTGAGTAAAGCACATAATCAGCAATGAGGCAGTGTATTAGTATTGTTATTTTTGCAGAACTGCACTGTTATTTAAAAGGTAAATGACACAAGGCAGGTAAGTGAATTAGTAGTGTATTTGAATGTTGCTGCTACACCTGCACCACAATATGGTAGCGTAATAATGACTGGCTGATGATGGCAGGCCAGTTTCACCTCTCTCAGAGCACTTCATCTGACTCATTTAAACAGGCAGCTGATTCTTCATTTAACAGTTTAAAATGTCAGTTTTGAAATAATGTAATTCATGTACTGGGAATGTTCCAGAGTGTTTTATGTAGTCACAGTGTGTACACTTTGGGTTAAAAAAAAAGTGTAATAAAAATCAGCCAGCAACCTGAGCCCGCGGTGCTGAAACAAAGTGATCCCAGCTTTGAAACAGCAGGAGTTAAAGAGATACTTTACCCAAAATGCTAACCTGATCAACAGGAAAAACTGGCCACCAGTTACTGTTTACTATTCTGCTATTGATTGGCATAATGAAAACAGCATTGTCATTTTGGATGTTTTTACTCACAAATTGTTTTCCATTTCTGTGAACACAGACGGAGACAAAGAGCCCTCGCCATGGAGGCGAGAGTGTGGCAGAGGTTCTGCGTGCTCATGGCATCAAGTTTGTTTTCACCCTGGTTGGAGGACACATCTCACCCATTCTGGTGGCATGTGAGAAACTGGGCATCCGCGTTGTGGACACTCGACATGAGGCCACGGCAGTGTTTGCCGCTGATGCTGTTGCAAGAATGTCCGGTAAGTTTGCATAAGTGTATTTATTTCTGGGGCTACAGTTAGTTTCTGGGAAACTAATATGTCAGATATGCATAAAGGCCAAACCTACCTTATGTTTATGAGTTATGTAAGATTATTCATTCTTCAAGGTATCGGTTTTGTTCAGTAATTAAATTTAACAGGTTACTTTTCACCCTAGAAGTGTTTTTATTAAAAAAAACTGTTTTTGGTGTGCACTTATATTGAGGGTGAAATAAGTATTCAGACACTTTTATTTTTTACGATTTAATACACTTGTGCATATAACCATGTCTTACAATCATTGGTTTGGGGGGGGGGTGTTAAACCTGTAACTTTGTGGTCATCAGGTTCACAGGCAAGTGTTTTACCCACTAGGCCACTACCAACAAAGTATTAATACTTTGTGCAAAGCCATTGTTAGCAGTTACAGCTTCAGGAAGTCAATGGTGAGACAGCTTTGCCTTGGAATTGCTCTTGGATGGATTTGAGGGATCAAGTAAAGAGACTCACGTGGCCATGCAAGCACCTTGTTGTCTTTCCAACCAATGGCCACATCTTACAATAATGAGACCAAGTGTAGTTTGTAAAAGAACGTTTACTTATTGATTTATTTTTGCAGCATGTTGAACTTGCAAATAATGATAGACAGAGTTTCTTCAGCATTTTACATGTTGTAGTCGGAATTCTTTGACTTCGGAAAAAAAATGCTTTTGCTTGTGTGCATATTTAGTCAAGAGATTACCTGTGTACATTTGAAGCAGATATATGCACTGGAGGAGTGAGTATAGTTTTGTAGTTCTGACCTCAACTGATAACATCCCGTTACTTCTGATGTGCCCTTTATTCCAAAGCTAAAGTCCAAGTTGCTACAGAAATTCCTCTGATAAAATGTTTAAGAAAGAAAACTTCACTTTACTACATGCCCGAGATACAGAATAGCAGGGGAAAAAGACGCTTGATGCATCACTGTATCAACAGAAAGGCAAACAGCTTGGATTTGCCTTCTTTTTAATCTGCAATAACATCATATTATTAGCCAACAGATATTTCTTGGAAAAAAAATGATGTTTTGTGGGTAAGTATTTTAGTGCAGGTTATATAGCCGTATTATGTGTATGCATAATGTGATAATTACAAATATATTTTTCCTTATTGGCACTGCTTATTTGTTTCCCACCACCTGCTGATAACTGGAGAACCCTCCAAAAATGTAAATGCATCAAGAAAGCTATGACTGACATTGTATTACACCAGTGTAGGTGGTGCCTCGAGGTGCAAAATTAGGCCACTCCATCCCTCTCTATCTTCAAGAACCTCCCAAAGACTCATCTGTTCAGAGAGCATCTCCTCTCCTGATGCACTACTCTTACATAATATTTTAGCACTTAGAACTCTCCTCTGGTTCTCACATTTTCCTGAAACTTGAGTGTTTCCTCGAATTGTAAGTCACTCTGGATAAAAAAAAGGTCTTCTAAATGACTGTATGTAATGGAATGTCTCAGCGGGAAGGGAAATAAAAACAGTGCCATTGTATGCATTTCTTCTTTTCATGCAGGCACAGTAGGTGTGGCTGCAGTAACTGCAGGTCCCGGCCTCACTAATACAGTTACAGCGGTGAAGAATGCACAGATGGCTGAGTCACCCCTGCTTTTGATTGGTGGAGCAGCTGCCACCTTGCTACAGGTCAGGAACTGCAGAAAAACCTGTTGGAGGACATATGGAATGTGTGTATTATATATTACAATACACAATACACCCCCCCCTTCCCCAAATATCTACCAGTATTTAAAATATATAAATAAAAAACAAATTTGTGATGTTACAACAGGCAACTGCTCACTGTCATGCAAAATAGTAATTAATACATTTAATTATAATTGTAGTCATAATCACAACTAAACTCGGTAGACTCCTGTTATTATTACTGCCTTGCTTTACCGAGACAAATGGTTGACTGTGTGTAGGTACAATGAAACACGGTACTGTATCTCCTTCATTATTTGTATTAAACTGTATTTAATATGAGCTGCAGGTTTGGTCCCCCCAATGTTGACTCCATGGTTACAAGTATAGGTGTGTGTGTGTGTGTGTGTGTGTGTGTGTGTGTGTGTGTGCGTGCGCACACAGGGTCGAGGTGCTCTGCAGGACATTGACCAGATGTCTCTATTTAAACCCCTCTGTAAGTTCTGTGCGTCTGTGAGGAATGTGAGAGAGATAGTGCCTACTGTAAGAAAGGCTTTGGCCATTGCCCAGTCTGACACGCCAGGTAAGCAGCGGCAGCGGGACTATGGTACTCCTCCAAAAAATGTCACTTTATTATGACATAAGGTAATACATGACTTAAACCTTGGTTTACTTTTTTAGGCCCTGTATTCATTGAGTTTCCCATAGACACTCTCTATCCCTATCATCTAGTGGAGAAAGAGTTTTCTCCTAAAAGCACTCCCAAAGGAATCATGGGGAAAATTACTGCATGGTAAGAGAATGTCTCAACATCTGACACAGTATTACAAGTCATAGAAAATGCAATAAATAAATAAGGGAGATCTCAAAATGCTTTGAGACTGTTTCCATTGAATTTTTGTCTGTTTTTGACATCATTTCACCCTGCGAAAGTAGATTTACTGATTCTCGAATTTTGGGTCTTTATAGGTATCTTCACAACCATCTAACAAATCTGTTTGCTGGGGCGTGGGAAGTGAGAGACCCCTCGCCACTGCCTGTCCATGTACCTCTAGCCACAGACCAGGAGGTGAGGCTAGCCTTCTCAAAACTGTGTTTCCGAGGGGATATTTTTAGCTTAATTAGTTATAGTACCCTCCACAAATATCAGCACCCCTGATAAATATAAGCAAAGAACACAAAAGAACTAGCTTAGTCCTACTGCAACAACTAGTTCACATTTGGCAGCCTACTGCCACCTCATGGTTGAGAGAGTTTTTTTTTTCTGCACATGTTCAGAAGGTGCAGGTCTATCAGAAGATGTGGAGCAACATTAAGACATATATTGTCAGACATGCTTTAATAATTGGCTGTATGTCCTTTTAATAAAGGTTAATTCTTCAATGTCAGCTTGATCTGTAGTGGCCCTAAAATCCTCATACATATCAGTTATTCAGTTATTCATTAATAAAGTCCCAGGTTTCAGTGAGCATTAGATGTGAAGAGTCACTGGTAGAGTCACTATGTGAAGAGTCACTGGTAAAAGAGCTGTTTTTGTGAAACGGAGTTGTAATCAAAAACAATACTGCTGAATGCATCATCTTAATATACATCTTACCTTTCTCCTCTCCAGGTTCAAAGGTGTGTGGAGCTGGTGAGTAGGGCTAAGAAGCCGGTGATCCTGTTAGGCAGCCAGGCAACACTACCTCCAACACCTGTTGAAGACATCAGGTAGATTTCTGTGGTGTTAAAACAGTGCTGACACAACTCCAATGCCAAATAAGGTTATTTACTCTGTTTTAGTCTGGTTAATGTGTCATTGGAGCAGGGGTGTCCATTCTTATCCACAAAGGGAAGGTGTGGCTGCAGGTTTTCATTCCAAACAGTCAGGAGCACAAATTATTCCAATGATTTAATCACTTTGTCTCAGACTTCACACAACTCTACCGTCCACCTGGACAAACGGGCAACTTTGTGGATGAACTAGACACACTGCTGTCTGACATCCCTGTCTATGACTGTCCATTTCTCATCCTAGGTGATCTAAATATTTTCTAGACAGTCCCAGCTCGTCTGACTTTATGTCCCTGAACTACTCTTTTGACCTCAACCTGGTTTGCAGTCCGGCAACCCACAGAGCTGGCAAGGCACTTGATCTCATCCTTACTGGGAACTGTGCCACTACCTGCTTCACTGCCAAGCCTCCACACATCTCTGACCAGTACTTCATTCGTTTCAGTATCTGCCTTCTGGAATCGTTTCCTGTTCCTACACTTCAAGACTGATGACTAATGACCAGCTCTCCTTCTCTGACCGTGGCACATCTGTCTCTCGGTCATGCCTGACTCGTTATGCCATCCAACCCCTGGTATCTCTTGCCTCAATTACTGCAGTGCCTCCCTAGTGGGTCTCCCAGCTTGTACGATAAGACCCTCACAGCTGGTTCAGAACGAAGCCGCTTGGCTGGTCTTTAACCAGCCCAACAGGGTGCATGTCAACCTACTGCTGACCTGCACTGGCTACCCATGGCTGAATTAAATTCAAGTGACATCTTGGTCTGTACCCAGCTACCTTAATCCTACTCATGCAGCTTTATGTTCCTTCTCGCTCCCTCAGCTCCTCCAAAGAACATCATCTGGCTTTGCCGTCCCTACACACAAGGCAAACCCAGTCCAGACTGGTCTCATTCCTAGGGAAATAAGCTGCCAAAGGTGACCAGAGCAGCAGAATCCCTCTCTATCTTCAAAAACCTCCTGAAGACTCATCTGTTCAGAGAGCATCTCCTCTCCTAATGCATCTATCTTCTTGCATTACTCCTACATACAGATTTTAGCACTTAGTACTCTCCTCTGGTCCTGAAACTTGAATGTTTCCTCATATTGTTAGTCGCTTTGGATAAAAGTGTCTGCCAAATTAATGTAATGTAATCTGCAACCCTTTTTAGATAAAAATGGACATCCCTGCCTTAGAGTCTTTTGGCATACAATGCACAGCTACACAACACAAAAAAACAGTTGCTTAAAATCATAAATCAGTTTACTCTAAGCAGAACCAATGTTTTAACATTTTTCCATTTCAATCTTTGCATAATATCCCTAAACGAGTTAAAATGGGGTTCATTCTGTTCTTTTTATACTGTTTGTAGGCTTCATATAATAGCGATTGTGTAAACATATCCACACACATCAAGGCTGCGAAACACACACATCAAAGCTTGTAATAAAATAAGTAGTAATAACAATATACTACAAATAAAATTGTAGGATGTCTTTATTTCATGTACATTTGTTTGTTATTGGTCTCATGACCAAAGCCATTGATCTGTGTCTGTTTGCTTAGAATCGCTATTGATAATCCGAGCTATCGGTGGTTGTTTTTTTTTTTTTGTCTGATGTTTTGGACAAGTAACATTTCTATCTTTATATCAGCATGCAGACATTTGTTATTGAATCAATCTCTGTGGCTTCCTACTGTTCAGAAATGTGACCAAGCATATAACTTTTCCAGAATATTTTCTGAAAAGGCGTATAGTCTGTGTCATGGATCTGTCCCAGGAGTAGAATACATGTACTTGCATAGCTGGGAGAAATTAGGAATTAACCAGGGTTAGAATGGCTAGGGTACATCTGTCTATGCTATTGTAACCAATACACATCAAACATACCTGGTTATCTATTGTATAATGCGCTACAGTTAAAACACAACCAAGAATGAAAGCATGCAATATATGCTGTTAAATCTGGAGGTTAGGTTATGAAATATCACAAGTAACCAAGATTGTGTTAATGTTTCAGTTCCAGATGATTATGTGCTGAGTTTTGTGAATTTTATTTTTAACCCTTCACCAGGAAAGCTCTGGAGTCTCTGGGCGTTCCTTGCTTTCTGGGTGGGATGTCTCGAGGGATGCTCGGTAAAGACAGTCCTCTGCATATAAGACAGAACCGAAGAGACGCCCTCAAAGATGCTGATTTGGTGTTACTCGCAGGTAAATGACCGCATCATCAGTAACACAGAGAGACACAGTAAGTGTTTTAAATCTTCTGGAATTTCTAGAGTTTAGAAACGATTCCCAGTCAAAAGTAGAAGAAGTTATTCATTTTTAGGACAAATGCAGAAAACAGATTTAACAGAAGTCTGAACAACTAAATATAATAGCAGTATTTTTAGTTTTTAGTGTGTCCACCCTTTTATTATAGCTTCCATTCTTTTTGGGAGACTTGCTTCAAGTTTTCCTGCAGAAGTCTACAGGGATATTTTCCCATGCTTGTTATTAACAGCTTGAAAGTTCAGACATGAAAGTGGATGTACTGTCTCTGTATCACCATCCAAGTAAGCCCAAGTACAAATTAACTCAGTCCATAAAACTTTGCTTGGCATCTCAGATGTCCAGTTTTAGTGTTCTAATGCAAGTTTTGTTCTTATTTGCCTACTTCTTTTTGAGAGCTACATGTACTTTCAGACCCACAGTATCTAGTTATGTAGTCACAGTGGAAGAATATCGCATTGTTATTCGCAAAATTAAGTAATTAATTCAAAAGTAGTGTGTTGCGGATTTTTTTTTTTTTTTAAATATTGCTATATGAACAAAAGTGCAGTAACATTTGGTTTGCAAACACTTCAAACAAATAAGGAGTTTTTTAACAGCAGTGTTCCCTTTAACACCGTTACAGTTCAAATATTTCTATAAATCTCAACTTGAACATTTAATGTAATCAAATCAAATATAAAACCAAAGCTATTTGCTACTGCAGGGCATTCACGTTTTATCCAGTTTGTTATAGAAAAACAAGTTACTCTCAGAGTTCAGAGCATGAAACAGCTGCAAAGGGGACCAACTCCATATGAAAGTCTATGTATGTGAATGCAGTGGCATTAAAGTCCCTGTTGGTGTAATGGTCAAGTGTCCCAATACATTTGTCCATATAATATAGACAAAAGTAATCGGACATCTGACCCCTGCACATGTAAGTGTAAAGTGCCCATTTGCCACATGTGAACACAACAAGCACAGCAAGAACATTAAATCCTTCTCTGGATTTAACCCATTCACCAAGTGAAGAAGTTGACAGCCAGCAGGGCCCGGGGAGCATTGTGTGTAGCGCAGTATTTGTGGACCGTATCTTGCTCAAGTGTTCCTCAATGGTGCCACTGGCTGTCCAGAAATTCGAACCCACAACCTTCTGATTGCAGGGGCAAACCCCTACCAACCAGGCCACCAGCTGCCTCACGGATGATGGGATGTGTCTATAGTTATTGGAGAAATACACATCTTGATGAAACAGACAGAAGCACAAAGACCACAGTTTGTTTCTAGCTTAGTTAGAAAGAATACAGACACAAGAAGTCATGTGGTAGATGAGTGCAGCTTCAAGCAAGCTAAACTTAGCAGTTGGAGACAATACAAGCAAAATTGACTGGAAATACTAGTGTGTGTAGATATGTATAAATATGCATGCAGCCATTCTCCAGTGTTCAATATTTTACATTTTCTTGTTTGATAGGTACAGTGTGTGACTTCAGACTAAGTTACGGCAGGGTACTGAACAGACGCAGTAAGATTATTGCAGTCAACCGGGACAAGACTCAACTACTGAAGAACTCCGACATCTTCTGGAAGCCCTCGGTGGCCATTCAGGGTACGGCACTACTTTACAGCGGCACAACAACAATCTGGGGCACCAGTATATCTTGAAACTGACTCTTAACAACTAACCCACAACCAGTCTGACGTACTGTAATAGAAAAAATGATGGGGAAAAAGCAAAATGTTGTGGCAGTAGGCTGTTTGTTAAAATACTATTCTTGCTTTTACCCTCTGTACCATTACTTATCCTCCAAAGCACACATTCCACAGTATTAACAAACCAAATGACATACACACACTACTTGTTCAGGTGATGTTGGTTCCTTCCTGCTGCGTCTGTCTAAGGGCCTGGCAGGACATCGATTTCCTGGGGACTGGCTTCAGAGTCTGAGAGAGGGGGACAAGAACAAAGAGAAGGCTAACAGGTAAAATTATGTGTGATCTAATGTTTCACACCATTCACAGTTGGTCATATTTGTTTTTCTGAAGCTACTTGTTCTCTGCGTTTATTGTTGTGTTTTGTTTGTCCATCTGTTATTTGTCAGTTTGTTTTTGATGATGTTTGCTTGTTTAACTGTGGTAGAGCGAAGGCAGATGAGAGGACGGAGAGGCACCTGAACCCTTTGAATGTCCTACACCGTGTAGATGAGCTCATGTCGGAGGACAGCATCATTGTTGCAGATGGAGGAGATTTTGTCGGCAGTGCTGCCTATATCATGAGACCACGAGGGCCCCTTTGCTGGCTGGACCCAGGTCAGAAAGAAGGCCACAGCAACACAAGATACTACCATAACACAATGGGTCTGATCATTAGGGAAACTTGTTTTAAGGCAGTCTGAATAATACATCATTTTTCCCTACAGACACTGCAGTTTTCTTTCTCCAATTCATTCACCTGCAGTGCTTATGCATGGAAAAATAAAGCTTCTAGCTTCTTCAAATTATTTCACTTATTTTCTAAAGTATTGAACAAAGTTATGTTTAAGAAGAAATATTGTGTGGCTAAACTACCATGCGGTGAAAAAGTGGCTGTATGTTGAATGCAGTGGTTTTCATGACTTGTGTGTTTATATATCACATTTTAACAGATTTTATTTGTGTGAAAATTTTAACCATAACATGAACGTAGATCATCAAATACCAGGTTGATGGTCTTAAGCAGTTCGCAGTATCTCTGGGAAACCTGGCTCCCTTGTTTGAGGGGGGGGCTCTGAAAATTCGTCTACCCTAAAAATGAGAGAACCTTTAGATCCTAAAACCATTGCTTGGCCATTTAAGATTAATTTTTGCGCTGGATGCTTTTGGGAAACCCAACCCTGATTAGTGAGATCAGATGTGTTGTGAGCAGGAGAAGCACTAAAATGTGCCAGCAGGGGAAGACTCAGGCCTCTGTTTTAAAATAACTAAAAGCATGGTTCTTGTGTTCTAATTATACCTGAACAGTAGTAAGTTGTATGGAGTTTGATCTGACTGGCTCAACACCTGATGGTGACAGAGTCTAGTCACATCCCTTTATTCTAGCATTTCCTAAACATGTCACTTATCATTGCATGCTTTCAGTCACATAGTCTCACACCTGCCTGTAGCACGAATACAGAATTTCTATGGCTTCCATGAACACAAGCTTTTTTTGTACAGGGGCTTTCGGGACTCTGGGCGTTGGAGGAGGGTTCGCTCTTGGAGCAAAGCTCTGTCGTCCTGACTCAGAGGTAACAGGCAGCGCCGAACTCACTTCAGTTGTCAGTAGAGTCAAGTAATATTGATCCACACTGAAGTACCTTTGAATGCATGGTTTTGGTTCTGCACATAAACAGGTTCTGTGACGGAAGTAACTGTCTCCTTTACAGGTATGGATTGTTTATGGAGATGGCTCCTTAGGTTACAGTGTGGCGGAATTTGACACTTTCACCAGACACAAGGTATCGACCACAGCATAACATTCCTAACCGTCCAAACTGCACAGTTACTCAAATCACGAAGTGCAACAAAAAGCTTGAGTCAAAAAAAAATTGAGAGTATTTAAAGGCATTATAGTAAACTGATATAAAACCTGTTTTTATCAGGTTATTTATTTCACAATAACATGAATGTTGTTTCCAACTTAGAAGAGTGTCACATATTTGTTGCCAGAATCATGAAAACCCTTTATATACACTTGTTTGTCTTTAACACCCCTTTTCTTTTTTTACCACAGACACCTGTAATTGCACTTGTTGGAAATGATGCTTGTTGGAGTCAAATCTCCAGGGAACAAGTTCCCATTCTGGGAAGCAATGTAGCCTGTGGTCTTGCCTTTACAGGTGAAATTTACTTGAAAATTACATTATTATATTGTTGTACCCTTGTGGTGCTTCTATACAGTGTTATTTTTTTCCACTTTTAATTTAGGGATTCTGTAAAATATGAACAGCTCATGATTTTCTAGGATTGTTAGACTAAAGTTTAAAGAAAAGTCTGCCATTCTTTCATAAATGATTCGTTCTCAAACATTATGCTGTATTTTGAAGGTAAGAACATCAGACAAGCACAAAGTCCATCACCGAACCAATGTTTTTTACTTCCTACAGGTTCATGTTTGATCGTAAAATGTGTTTGTTGTAGGCCACAATTGATTATAGAAGAAATTATCTAAAAACCTCTTTCCTGTTTTGTTTTTCTCATATAGATTATCACATCGTTGCTGATGGCTATGGTGGCAAAGGTCACCTTGTTAGGCGCGAGGACGAGTCGAAGCTTGAGGACATTATAAAGGAGGCACAGAGAGAGTGTAAAGAGGGCAAGGCAGTTCTGCTTAATGTTCTCATTGGGAAAACCAACTTCAGGGATGGCTCGATCTCTGTGTAGAATCCTTTCTGCAACACAGAAGAACAGCCTTGAACTATAATTCTGTGGTCAAGACATGAAAAGAAGGGGAAACGTGTGGAGGTTATCTCAGTTCTCAGTGCTAATCTAATCACAAGATCCTTAAAAACAAGCTTTTTTCTTGTTTTTGTTTGTTTTTATTTTGGAGATCTTTGAAGGAAAACCATTTGGTTACCTATGAACGATTACTTATTCCATCAGCTTTAATTGTCTGGAAAAAAGGTTGAAAAAAGTTGCCTTTGTTGTTTCGTGATGTTTGTTTCATGACCATAGAGATTTTAAAGCATTGAAAGGGATTTGTGATTTTAAAAATAAGTCTCTAGATTTATTAAACCAGCATGATGTTTGAATATTATATTGCTATAACTGCTCACATTTTTGTGACATAATGTTTGGAAGCAGTGAACTGCAATCCTGATAGCGGAATGAAGTGATCTTGTTCAAAATTAGTCATGTTTGGTGCCAAGGGCACATCTGAGTACTGCCCAGTGTAATTAAAGGACAATTCAGATAATTCTCCATATTTTCTGCATAATTTAGTCATTAATAAATAGTCATTAGAGTGGTTTGTTCTAAAATGATACATTGTAGAGAAATGGACTATGATTTTCCTTATAAGGATTATGATGGGAACCAGGGTTATAATGTCTGCATTCAAAATCTAGTCACATTCCACTTTATTTGCTACCCGAAAAAAAAAACGCTGAACCTACATGTGTCTTCTGTGTTTTCACTATATGCTTTACACACTGCGTGTACATCTGTGGTGTGAATGAATTTTCAAACATATGCCAAAATGTCATCTAAAAATATGGACAGAATATCACAATTACACTTTCTGGACTTACTACTACTTCCACCTCTATTGACATTCTCATATGTGAAAGGATATTGCCCCTTTACCGGTACCTTTTATTTCAATGGCATGACCCAGAACTGGGCTGAGTACAGTGCTATCATTCATGTACTTTCTTGTTATTTTCCACACAATCAGATCCTTTACGTTTACGTTTAAGGCATTTAGCAGACGCTCTTATCCAGAGCAACGTACATCAGTGCTTAAGTAGTCTATGTCTGTTCTTCATACCTGTAAAGCTACACTGAGATCAACACCTGCTTTTAACCAAGTTACTGCCAGCTATACTCTTCATTTCCAAAATCTAACAAGCCACATTGAGAACAGAAGCAGCTCCATCTGGGCTATATGTCTGAATTCATAATACTGGGTCAGCAATCTAATCTAATGTAATAAAAGGGTTATTACTTTTAATTACACATTTACAAGCCACCTTATTATACACTACTACCTTGCATTCACACTCATTGTCCATTTTATCAGCTCCACTGCATATGTGCATTTTGTAGTTCACCTTTTCTGCATAATTTTTACCGCTAGTGAACAGGTAAGATTTTCAGTAAATCCTTCTCTGCAAAGTGATAACAGTGAAATGGTTGCAGACTATGTGTGTGTTACTTGGTGCAGTGTTGCTCGATGAGAGGACCGCTATATTTGAGACATCACCGCCATTATTAGGTCAGTGCTGCTGGGCTGAGAACAACCAAAACTATCCAGTCAACACTGTCATGAGACCAGAAACTGACCACTGATGAGGGACTGGAGGATAACTACACAAACTGCAGTATTAGATGAACTGTCATTTATAACTACATCGGCCAGGTAGACCAAAAGATGTGTGCAATAAAGTGGAGCGAAATGGACACAGCCTTTAAAAACATCAGCAGTTCTGCTCTGTATGATCCACTCTGTGCTGCACACAAAAACAAAGCATGCCTCTACCATGTCAGTGTCATTGCTGTGCCCTAGAATGATTCACCGCCCAAATAAAAGCTGCACTTTATTGATCCTGACCATCGATGAAAAGGGTAAATGGTGCTAACCAATGATGCAGAGAAACAGATTATTAACAATCTTGCAACAATGATACCTTCCAAGGGGTGTGATATATCAGGGTTAGGGTTAGGGTTAGGGTTAGCAGTGTGGGAAGCGAATACCTGATCTGATCCCACAAAAGAGCAACTACAGCACACGTTGCTTCACGCTTGCTGTGTGAGGGGGTGCACCAGACCAGGACAGAGTTCCTATACGGACTCCTGTCAATTGCTGAAAGCACCCACAATGGTCACGTGAGAAGGTGGTGGACTGGTCTGATGAATCATGTTTCCTTTTACATCATGTGGACGGCCAACGCCACTTACCCAACGGCAGAAGCCTCTTCTAGCAGGATAAAGTGCCCTGCCACACAGCCACAAAATACTGTATATGAATGATTTGAGGAACATGATGAAGAGTCCCCAGATCTCAGTTTGATCAAGCATCTGTGGGTTGTGCTGGACAAAGTAGCCCGATCCATAAAACCCCACCTCACAAGGTCAAAACTGTTTTGGCAACAATATTAGGCTTTATTGCAGTGGTTGATCAGTGTATGGACAGTACGTAAGGTAGGGTGTACATAATAAAGTGGCTTTTTCAGTGTATATGATCTAAAACGTCTAAAATGACAGGATAAGGGAAGACGTAGGGGAATGCAATCAAGTTGTGGCCATCTGATACAAAGCGGTGGAGAGACATCCAGCCATAAAGGTCATCATGGACAAGTGATTACAAAGATAGGAGAGGGGCAATATAATATTTCTAGACTTGCAGATTCTGGTTCTGTCCATTAAGGGGAAATTAGGAGTCGAATGGCGTACTGCAGAGCCTTAAACCTCAATCTCACCCTGTTTGAACAAAACTGACTAGATCCCCAGGTATGCACAACTGTCCCCATGTAAAGGAGTCATAAACCTACTGCTGCCTCATTTCACATGGGTACACAATGTCAGTTCCAGAACGGCGTTCTGCCTACTATTAACTAGTTTATGGGCGTGGGGGAAGGGGGCATCATTACGTCTTACCAGTTAAATGGGGACATTCTCTGGCTTTAGTGACACTGGACTGCTATAAAAGGAGCCTCCGAATATTTGAAAGGTTCTGGTTTGCGATTTGACCTGCACCATCTGTTGGATTTTCCTTTCTCCCAAAATCATCATTTCAAAATCTGATTTTTATTTTTTGCAATATGGGCATTTTTTAATTACTTGATATAAACTGTGCATTGATTTATGTGTGCTATAGTGTACCTGAATAACGACACTTGGAACTAAAAACAGACTTTAAGCCAATTTAGTTAGAAATACAGATACCGTGGTGCAACCCTCCTCCCTCATCTCTAAACCAAGGGAGGCTTTTGAAGAAAGGAAGGTGGAGTTTAAAACGTGTGTTCTGTTCAAGTTGGCTTAATCATTAAGTCGCAAACGGACAAGTGGGACAGAATTTACAGAGGAACAAAAAAGTCTACGCGTTTTTCATTGAATAAAGTCAGAAAAAACTTCTGTGAAGCATCAGGTGTGTGATGAGCACGTCAAAGATCTGGAGCTCTTAGAGGGACCTGCTCTCAAGCTCTCTTGGAGAAAGAACTTAGAAAGGACAGGGGAAATAAAGAACCCACGCGTGTCAACAGTAATGCACGTGTAATCCGAGGACGAACAACTCTTCTGAAGATGCTTTTTTTCTTCAGCTGACTCTGAACATCACTTCAAGCCTCTTTGATCCAACTGACTTTCAGGGAACACCGGAATCAAGTTTTCCTCTTCCATCTGGGTAAGACGCTTTAAGAAAGTTTCAGGGCAAAACTAGCGTGAAACACGTCACCTTAACTGCCACCTGTGCTGTTTTTTTCGTCTGTTTCGAAAATGACAGCAGTCGGTCCTCTCCGTCTTTTCTAACTTAGTCCAGTTTTTGTGCATCTTTTCTTTTGGCTAGCCCAGTTTTAGCTCATTAGCTCCTGTGCTAAGCTCCTGGTCCAGCTGAATGGCTGTTTTTTCTCCTGTTTAGAGTGTTTGTCAGATACTTGATAGGGTGTACGCTGTAATACGTTCACAGAATGTTTATTCATCTGGTTAAAAAGGCAAATCTAACCGCAGTGACTGTTTTTTCCAGCTTGTTGATGTTAGCTGGGTGATTAGCTTAGCCTTTGTCTCTGTAGACCCCTTGGAGGCCAGAAGTTCCCCAGACCCTGTTTCAGTTACCTGTGTCCTCAGGCTCTTCCACAGGTTCAGGACTAGAATGAGTGTGTAACTTCATCAGGAAACTGTCAGTGTAGCTGATTTGAACTTGAGTACTTTAAAGGTCTGACTTTAATACCACACTCCATACCTTATTGTTCCCAGTGAGTGAAAGAGGACTCGGCAGTTGCACTGACTTCTGTGTCTGGAGCATGACCTCACCCGTTACTTTTATGGAGATGAATTTTGCAGAAAGTACACGTCACCAAACGACATAAATCACAAAAGAGCACGTTGTCTCACTTAAACTATGCAAAACTCTTCTCTGTGTGTTCAAGTTTCAAGTCCAAGTTTATTTCTGTAGGACTTTATCATACTCAAAATTTCATTCATTGTGCTTTACGGGAATAACAAATAGAATAAAATAATGGGAGAAATAAAAGAATACATAGAAAATTAAAAGTGCAATAGAAGTGTTTATGTTTTTAGCAGCTTTCTAAAGCTACAGTTGGAGCAGGTCTGATATTGATGGGCAGTTGGTTGGTCAGCGTATTGGATAAACACAGTTTCACCATGTTTAGTTTAAACTCCATTTACCACTAGCTGAGCAGCTCCTGCAGATCTAAGAGACCCACCAGGATTATACATTTCAAACATATCAGAGATGTGTTTAGGGCCCACACCGTTGAGTGACTTGTACACAGTGGGTAATGCTTTGAAATCACTTCTGTACTACACTGGGATCAGTGGAAAGACCTGAAAATTGGAATGATGTGATTTCTTCTTTGAATTTTGGTTAGAGTGTAACATTTGAAAACACACACAAGAGTGCATCCTCTTTTTACTGTAATTCATAAAAACAGGGTTTCTGTGCCACATACGAAGGTACTGTGGCTGGAGTCAGGCTGAACGTGGGTATATTTAGAGCTAAGAGATTCCAGGAATGATTGAATGCAAAGGTGGTGATGACGTAGATGTTCCTAATCCCTTTCCTTTGTGCCATGATTGAAAAGGACAATTAGGATTACCTTGCTGTTTGGTTGAAGAAGAGTTCCACATCTGCTTCCTAAAAGTCATTCACAGTTGGTGATTTAAAATGTGTCATTGTAGAGAAACCATAGACAGAGTCAGAATTGATCACAATGCTGGTGACAGACGTCTGAAGAGTTTAATGCTGCTAAAATCTACCTCACAGAAAGTTATTGAGTTTGTTCTGAATAATTCATGGTAGTTTTGAGAATTGAGGTACACACGGACAGCTGTAAAGTAAAAACATTATGTTTAAAAAAAACTCTGGTCTTTAAATATCAAGCCACAGACCCATAGTGACATTACTGTCAGTACAATAGGTTTTATATTATACAAGTGAAAAGCTCATGTAACCACGACTAGTAGTCCTCATACAGGTGCACCACGCTGAGTAGTCATAAAAAAGCTCAGAAGGAAGCCGGCAGTCCCTTGAAAAGAGTTTCTGGATACCCTAAAGCAGTAACACAGGGAACAGTAAACCACAAACTGCACCACTATCATCTCTATTCCTGGAACCCACACAAAAAAGAATCAGAGATGCACATCAAAGAGACGCACGCAAGCATGTAGACAAATCAGGACAGTATACAGAAACCATATACCGTTCTCAGATGAAATACAAAATAATGCTTTGGCAATAATTCAACTAATCATGTTTGGAGGAAGAAAGGCTACGCATATGATCCTAAGAGTACCACACCCACAGTGAGGTAGGGAGGTAGGAATGTTGGGATGGTGCCGGTGTATTGCACATTACTGAAGGAAACGAGAATGAAGTCATCTACCGGGAGATTTTAGAGCAGAACATTAAAGGGCTGAAAATGGATAACAAGCAGCCCAAATAACTCAAGACTTGAGGTTTCTAAACAGGATGGAGGTGCTGGTCATGCCAATTTCCTGACTTGTGTAGGATTATGAAATTGTGGGTCCAGCAGAGAGATCTTTGTAACCTTGGAGAATTGAAGATGGTTTGTCAAGAGCAGAGGGCCAAAACTGAACTATGTTGCTGCGATTTCTTACTGCATTCGTACGTGTCTCATAGCTTTACTTCTATCTTTATTTATGCCCGTGAATACTTCATGTAGTTCAGAGTCGGCAGACATTGTGTTTGAGTTTAAAGTGGATATATGCAATGAAAGCCTATCAAAGAACAGTGATTGAATACTTTTCTCCTCACTGTACTTTGATCACAACAATAGAGCATTTTGAAAAGCTAGCAGAATTATCCTTTAAATTCCAAAATAACTATTGGGTTTTTTCCCCCAAAAATAGGCCTTACCACCATGTTTGTGTTCAACAGTAACGTATGTGAACATGTTTCTTTTGTAGGAGTCGAATGGCCTCTGTTGTGACGGTCAAGACAGAGAAGCGGCCTCCTCCTGAGAATGGTGAAACAGTAGCTAAAAAAGCTAGGTAAGTCTACTTACTAGTGACAAAAAGGTCCAGTGTCTATCATTACTATTCTGAGACGTTATTAATTCTGGCCTAGCAGCTTGCTTCTTGTGGCCTATATTCCAAGAACTAGGTAAACTCTGTTAATCCTCACGCAAGAAATCAGTCCTCATTAACCTCATTAACTAACTTGGACAAGGCCACATGCCGCAGGTACCTGCTCCCAGATGGTGTCTCATAGTCAGCTCACCTCATATGAGTGTGATCTCTGTATTAGTGAAGTTAACTTTCATCTGATCAGTGTTACATTTATGAGCTCTGCATAGAAAGTATTTTTTTCTCATAATGCACATTGTCCTAATTAGTTCTAAAGGTTTTTATTTCAGTGCAAAAGGAATGTGCTCAGCAGGCAGAAAAAAATCGTTTTCTTCTTTCTCTGTCCTACCATATTTAATTTATATTATTTCTGAATTTTTAATACACAGAAAGTTGTTGCCCAGCCTGAAGACCAAACGGGCTCCAGAGTTGGTCCTGGTGATTGGCACAGGAGTGAGCTCGGCAGTGGCCCCACAGGTTCCGGCGCTACGCTCCTGGAAAGGCCTTATTCAGGCGTTATTGGATGCTGCCAATGATTTTGACCTGCTGGAGGAGGAGGAAAGCCGACGCTTTCAGAAAAGTTTGCAGGAGGACAAGAACCTGGTGCATGTTGCTCATGACCTGATTCAGAAGCTCTCTCCGGTAAGAGACTTCCAATATTAAGAGCAGTTCTTTGTAGACTGATATTATTATAATTGTAAGTTAGTGTCTTCTTTATACATGACACGCACAGAAAGAGGAAGAGTAACTGAACTGATTGAAATTGGAGAGAGATGGTAGAAATAGGTGAGATTTTGTGAGCGTACAGACCCAGACTAGTCTTGGATTCATGCAGGCCAGTTTGGGAAAGTGGAGGCTCAACATTGTTAGCTTGGTGCCAGAATGACACTGAAACTCCATAGAAATGAACGTCACTGCAAGGGTGGTCATTTTTGTTGTAAACAGACGTAGTACAGATTTTTTTAAAAAGTCTGTTTTTTTTCCAGATTGTGCGATTTGCTGTGACAGTGTCTCACACAGTTTAATATTAGGTAGGAAAGTGAAAACAATTCTGTTAACCAGCCATTCGTGTATTTTTGTATTTGTTCAGTGAAGCATAAGGTGAATGTCAACATCAGGGGGCAGGTACAGTTTGCCTGATTAGCATATTGTGACATGATTTCTTAATCCAGTAATAGAGTTGGACCAAAGTGTGCATTACAGCTGTTGAACTAACAAAAAAAATGTGGTTTTGACAGTTTGAGAGGAAGGCTTTAACAATAATAGTCATTTAGAAATAGAAAGGATTTCCTGTGGCGCTCGGTTCTCCATTTACAGGTGATGAGTCTTTTGTTGTGTGCTCTGATGGCCCATCAAGGAGGCGTGCATGGGGTGAGAGGGGTTGTCTATTACAATGAGAAGCTTTTTCAGCATTCTCCTCTCAGACACCTCCGCCAGGGTCTCCAGTCTGACACCCAGGACAGAACCAGCCTTTATAATCCTATATAGCCTGTTGGCATCAACTGTCTTCACCACACAGCCCCAGCACACCGCTGCAAAAAACACAACACTCTCTACCACAGAGTGATAGAACATGGTCAGCATTTTCCTACACA
>JBBIGA010124266.1:0-24845 GCA_037576975.1 Alestes dentex | reverse complement strand
GTGTGTGTGTGTGTGTGTGTGTGTGTGTGTGTGTGTGTGTGTGTGTGTGTGTGTGTGTGTGTGTGTGTGTGTTGAAATACAAATAAACAAAGAATTTGACCACGTAGGCATTTGAAAAATACAAACAAACAAGAAAAACAGAAAATAGAACATACTTTTAGAAAATGTAGACGAAACACCAACTATATAAACCTAATATTGAACCACTTTGGAAATCATCACTATTACAAAATACAATTTGGGTTCCACGGTCTTTAGTGTTTACTCTGTTAATTAATTAACTTGGAAAGCGCTTTGTGCTTAAACTTGAAAAGTGATATATATGAACATGATGATGATGCTGATTATTGTTATTAGTAGTACTAGTAGTATTAATAATAATAATGATGATGATGATAATCAATTAGCACAATTAATTATGTATTTTGAAGACATTATTTTCTTTTTCCCTGTTATCTCCAATGAGAATATAATGACCTTAAAAATCTACTCCTGCTACTACATGCCTTGATCTGGAAGTATGGATAGAGAAAGCACTATGATTTAACTTGGTGAGATGACGGCGTTCACAGAAATCCATTTTTATTCCTTCGTCAACATGTTTCCACTTTCTTTGGCTTGATGACATGTTAATTATCCTCATAGTAAAGTAAACATTGAAACTCCAGTGCTAGGTGCAAATTATTTTCTGGCTTATTTTATTTTTCAAATGAATTTTCTCTCTCTCTCTCTCTCTCTCTCTCTCTGCTGTTCTCTCTCTTTCTCCTTTTTTCTCTATTAATAAAAAAATTCCTTGTGATGATAATTTCTTGCTCTCTTGATGTAGATGACGTGTAATTACCTTTCAGAGCTGCTTTATGGTTCACTGCAGTTTTCCCCAACAAGTCCGCTGTGCCGATGGCCCATGAATGCACCGCTGACCCTGAGGTCTGACGTTTAGAAATGAATGCGTTTGGGACTTTAAGCGAATTAAACCTGACTGTTAGCAGTGACCGGGCAGATAAGCAAGAAACATTTTATTGTAATGGCATGAATTGTGTACATTAAATTGAATCAAAATCTAGGCAATTCAAACATTAGCGGGATTTTACTTCACCCTTAGAGGTCGCAGTTATTGCCAGCAATAGTGTAATGGTAGAGAGCGGAGAATTAGCGATAAAGTACAGATGAAACGTTTGAAAAGAAAGGAGGAGAAAAGCCTATATAACAAGGCTCATGGGTGTGGTAAATAGGATGAATGTGCAGGAGCCGCACAGACCTGAGCAGCGAGGTCAGCGTCAACACAACACACTAGGCCCCAGAGAAACACCTAGACATACCGGGGAAGCATGAGGTGTAACGGAAACCAGAGCTAGAAAAAAAAGAGTCTAACACAACCACAACACAAATGGTAAGGGATGAGAGGGGTAGGCGAATGGGCAGAATAGTGAGGGTGGACAGACACCAGCCTCATAGAAGCAGTGGCTTAAATAAAGAGGGACAAACAAGGGATGGGGATCCTAAGGTGAGTCATGGGACAAATCAAACTTGGGATTCAGAAGGGGGAACTCAGGATGTCAGAATAAAAGTCCCATGAAAACGGAACAAAACAGTGTAAAGTGTTACAGCCGATCTTTAATTTTTTTTTCTTAATTTTGCTTGACTGGGTGCTACAAAGACAGGTCAACTGAATATGAGCGTAATGCACTATTTAAAACAGTGTTATTACTTTGTGAAATCATAAAACAACAGTAATAAATAGATGTCTAAGGGCTACCTTGTTATATGTCTACAAGGCTATCATTAGTTCTGGTCCTCTACAACCACTGATGTCCAAATGTGCGGTTCATTCAGTGAGGTTTTGATTAGACAAAAAATGAAGTGCAACAGATTTTTCGGCTCCTCTACAGATGTTACAAATATCTGCAGCTGTGAAATGAAACGATGTCACAGTGTTGTGAAACCATTAAGTCAGCACACATTCTCAAAATTAGAGGCTCGTATGAAGGCATAGCAATTTTGTTGAATCATGTCGAATATGTGAGTATAGTGATACATATACGAGTACTTCTAACCATCATAGTAGTAAACCATAATTTGTTATGCCCTCAGATCGATGCAGGTCTCAACTGCTGTATTTGAATGAGCAGCTACAATCATGGCTTCTACAGCATCACATGATGTGCAAGCAGATGGGCTTGATACACTGCTGCCTACTACTGGATATATTTTGGGTTGTGTGCTTAAAGGTAAATTATAAATCACTAATTTTACTTTAAGAGCAGTTTTGAGAATGAGAGATCCCATGAAGTTTTAAAGTCTGCCAAAGGTTTTTCAGGAGAGCCCTACAGATTAGACTACTTACTCGCTGCTCCGTTCAGTTTTAGTGCATTCATTACAACAGCTACTACATATCTCTCATAGATATAAAATGTGAAAAAACACATGAGATGTTTTAGTCTTGAAATACTCATCGTTATATGTACTATATCCTTTATTTTTGTTGGATTCTATTTGCTTCCCATGGATAAAAAAGTACATGTTTTTCTTATTATACCTTTAAGATTGATGTATACAAAGGTTTTTTTTAGTACTTCTGGGTTACTCCCCTGCTAATGCTAATGCTAATAACTTACTTTAGATACTGTAACAAGTCCCGTTGGCTGCACCACGCCATAAATACACTCCTCAAACTTCTTCCTAACAGCAGGTATAGACCTTTATCCCCCTGAACCCCTGGAAGATATTCAAATGAGCCTGTGATTAAACATCCCACTGTTCGCACAGCTTTCACCTCACTGAAAGCAGATCTTCATTAACAGGATAGCTACTGCTGCAGTATAATTTGTTAGCCCGTAAACACATGGGGCATCATAAGCTGGCAGTAGACTGGCACCCCTAGTGGTCAAAGTGACCCAGTCTTCGCAGTTCTGACCTTTCATCCCTCCCAGATGGACTGATTGAACTTTCTCCTGAGTTAATGTTCGTCTTCTGCCTGTCTTTCACCAGGACTGTGGCATTGCCTGTGGCTATCTCATGCTAGTTGTGTCTGGCTGCCAGTGTCAATTGTGGATCAATCCTTTAATGACACAAAAACCACTCTTGTTTATTTTTAAAGCATGAAATCTCCACTAAACTGCAA
Source organism: Alestes dentex (assembly GCA_037576975.1). NCBI lineage: Eukaryota > Metazoa > Chordata > Actinopteri > Characiformes > Alestidae > Alestes > Alestes dentex. The sequence goes on along the minus strand of JBBIGA010124266.1, from coordinate 21,724 downwards.
AGAGTGCTAATTTACCAATATCAGCAGTATATATAATATGTACTGCAATCTTGTCAAGGCCTATTCATTTAATCCCTGAGCTTTATGTTAATGTAAGAGTCATTTGTAATTATAGGTGGCAGGCCAGCTTCATCACTTTACAGGGAGAGAAATTAAAGGTTGGGTCACTTTATCAAAGATTATAAAGTCTTTCGTTAGCAGACTGGTGGAGTCATTGATTGCTCATTTAGTTTTGAAGGAGTAATTCGTGGAACAATACTTAATCTGCCTGGTGCTTTTTTAACAGTACATACACGTAGACAGTCAAGACATTTGCTTTGAATGGTTCAGAAAGTTGTCTTGAAGGAATGGTTTAACAAAAATTTGAGCTGAGTTACCTGTCTAAGTATGGTTTCTTTTTAGAGTTTCACTGGCAAGGAAGAAAGCAGGTTCATGTATCATTCTTTTTTGGTTCACTCACCTTATTCTCAGACATCTGACAAGCAGTATAGAACTGTAACTATGGAACTGGGTTCCATTCCCAGCCAAGATGTCCTAGGTCCTTTCTATGTGGACACTGTATTTCTCATCATGGGTTTCTGCCAGGGACTCCAGGTTCCTCCCACAGCCCAACGGCATACTCATCAGGTGAACTGGAGATGCTAAATTTCTCCATGTTACGGGATCCCACAGCCTCTGCCATGCTGACTCTTGTAAGTCATGCACAGAGAATGGATGGATGTGGAAATACAGAGTACATTTAAATGCTGTATACTTTATATTTTAGTTCTTTTTTCCCCGATGTGGATTATAACACTGGATAGATACATGCCCAACTGATTCACACAAATGGAAAATATTGTGTCAACAATAGGTGTAATATGTCCAGTAATGACTGAAAATGACTGCACAATTCCCTGTATTGTTTCCCTCTAACATCTCCCTCACAGAATTTTTTTTATTCTATTATGAATATGTGCCTGATGCCTGAGACCTTGTTTTACCTGAGTTTTTATGTTTTTAATCATTAAAAATTTTATAATTTTTGTTTTTTCTTTTATTATTATGAAGCCAAATAGTCCCCAAAGCAAACTGATTTAGTTCAGATTTGGCTCTATTTTACAATCAACAATATTCTATATATACACCCAGAAGACACATGGAGGTTCACTGAGCAGATAGTAAGCAAAATGGCTATTTTTGTGTTGAAGTCTGGTTCCAGTCACAACCACTGTAAAGAAGTATGGGAATTTAAATTGAATTGTGCAGAAATTTAGAAAAATCTGTTCCCTATTGAATACATAAAAGACTCAAAATGATGATTTAATATAATTGTCTTCACTGCACTGAGGGCAGGGAGCTGTCTTTTAGTGATCAGTATTAATGCATTCTATTAATGGTGTACAATGTCACTGGGACCCAACGCTTCCAGTTACATTTGTCTCATGCTGCTACATTTGTCACAGCCCTAAAATCAGTGCAGTGCGTTTAATGAAGCAGGATAATAATGCAATGTATTGTTTATCTGAACTAGTTTTAGCTTGTTCTTGTGACATCTGTTGGGTCCGGAGTTCTTTACACTCTTCAGAAAAGGCTTGTGTCTCATTATTAGTGTCAAACAGCTCTTTTCAAAATAGTGTTTCAACTAGTCTGTCAGTAGCTCTGGATGGCTTGTATTAAATAGCTTAAATGCTTGCTCTCCTCATAGCAAATAGTGTTCCTTTAACAAACCATATAATTCACAAGCCTATGGTGGAATGAGGCCTAGTCCACATGAAATGGGGTCTATATTCATGAAAAGCCCTGTTTTTTTTAAAACATCTCTGTTCACATACAACACGTGTCAAAAGCATGGCAAGCCAAAAGGGGGTGATTAACCCTAACTGTAAAGCCATGGTGGCCAGTGAGAACCCTGAAAAAAAGTAAGTAATGGTTTCAGTAGGCAAACCAAGTGTTTCCAAGACCTGCGACCCTGGGAGCAGGTCTGTGGCTGTGTCCTATTTACTTACCTGATTCGGACTGATCTGGAGGTCCAGTGAAACCACAAGCTGGTCAGCCCTGCCAATATATTTAGAAATATGTACACCCTTGTGGTTTCTAAAACATCCATTTTAAAACATGTGTAATGATAGGAGAGAAGAATCTGTTGCAGTAAAGTATTTAGTATATAAAGTATTTTTTAAGTTTAATTGTTGGCAAACTGTAATAAAACAAATGATGCAATTTCACAAAGGGCAAACAGTAGCAGTATGGCATGAAAAATCACATGATAAAAAAAAAAAGCACAAAAACCAAAAACATGCATATTGGACACAAGGCTAAGGGCAGTAGTCAAAGTACAAAACAGTCGGGAACAGGAAAATTAGAAAGTCAGTAAAAGGCAGTTCTTCGCAACGATACGTTCTTCATTGTGTCCTTAAGTAGTGCTATAACAGGAAGTCTTATCATTAAGCTCAATGCAATGTCCATATCTCCCTTAGTGGCAAGGAGGGTGAACTCCAGCTCAGATTGTCACACCACCATGGATGAAAGGCCAAAATACATTAAAAAGCTACATGTCAAAAGCATGGCAAGCCAAATTAAACATTTACATTTAAAAAGCTGTCTTTTACATTTAAAAAAGCTACATTTTAGGAAGTACCCATGTGTGTATGGAAAAGACCCTAGGCTGTAGAGCAGTGAAGGGCCAGAATCAAGATGGCCGGTTTTGTTGTTTCTCAAGATTTAGTTGCACATTTCTCTGTGTTCTGGCATTCTTGCTACACCAGTGTAGCTCAAGATTGCTTGAGGTCTGCAGAACTCAAATCAGGCTATCTTTATTATTTCAAGACCATGATCTAAAGCTGGTGTGATTGGACAGATGAAGTTTTAGTTCCTTCTTACTGGTGGTAGAAGACAGTTTCAAGGTCAGAACTGCTGTTCTTTATCCTGTGGGAGAGGGCTCTGGTGGCATTGATGGTCTGAGGATTCTCTAATTGGTTTATAAGAGAATTTTTGGCTGACATCACTGAAACGATACAGAGACTCAAAAACCCAAAGAGACATGAAAAGAGGAACCGACTCTCAGCAGCAACTTCAGCACATATGAGGCAGATATTTCAGTGATGTGTTTTCACATTTTTCCATCACTTTTTAAGTAGTACTTTTTAATCTGGAATGAAACCAGACCAGTTAATATGGTTCTCTTTATTCTAAGACTGGATCAGGCCATTTAATATGGTTCCATTTAGTCTGTGCCTGGATCTGATCAATGAACATAGTTCTGTTTGGTCTGAAACTGGATCAGACCAGGTAATGCAATTCTGTTTGGTCTGAGACTGGAACTACTACTACTACTACTACTACTACTACTCATCATCATCATCATCATCATCATCATCATCATGCATTTTATTCATAGGCACCTTTCAAGACACTCAAGGACACCTTACAATTCGTAGTAAAGTCAAATATACAATAGTATGCAACAATCTCACAAGTCATCAATAATCCAGCATGCCATAAAATGCAGCATGATGAATTAAAATAAGAATAAAATGTTAATGCTAGAATCAGAGAGAATAAGCAAATTTAAAGAGGCGTGTTTTAAGGTGGGATTTGTAGATTGGAGAGAGTCAATATTATGGATGTCTTGTGGAATAGCATTCAAAAGGCGAGGGGCAACTCAGCTGAAGGCTCTGAACTTAATGGTAGCCAAATGGGCAGGAGGTGTAGTGAGGGAAGACGATGATCTAAAAGTACGAGAAGCCGAGAAGCAGAATCTTGAAGTCAATACAGTATTTAACTGGGACCCAGGGAAGTTGCTGGAGAACACAAGTAATGATATTTTCGCCTGAAGCAGTTTCATTTCTGGTAATGACACAGACAGCTGTATTCTGAAGCAGTTGAAGTTTACGGAGGAGGTTTTGAGGAAGACCAGAGAGAATGGAGTTCCTATAATTTGTCCAAGATATAACCAGAGCATGTACAAGCATAGTAGTACTGTGAGACCAGTGGAGATGACCAATATTGCTTTGATAAATATATGCAGACCAAGTGATATCATTCAAACCAAGGAATGTGCTTCAAAGAGTAAAGTACTTTCACGAATAATACCCTAAATTATCTCGGGCTGGGAGTGAGAAAATAAAGCACTGACAATAGTCAGAGAGAAACTGTCACATTTGGCCAAAGTAGCTTTAGTTCCTATGAGCAGAACCTCCATTTTATCACTGTCAAGTTTGAGGAAATTGGCTTGGTAGGCATGTAGAACTGGGTGTCATCAACATAAGTAAATTCCAAATTTCTGAAAGATGTGGCCAAGAGGCAGAAGGTAAATAACAAACAGGAGGGCTAAAACAGGGCCCTGGATAACACCACTAATAACTAGACAATACTGAGATAAAAACTAAGTAAAAACTAAGTGTGACGAGAGATGTGATTTAAACCAGGTAAGAGAGGTACCAATAATGCCAATGGATGCTAATCTCTATAGGAGAATATTGTAAGAGATAGTGTCAGAAGCTGCAATCAAATCAAGTAACACAAGAATGTTTAACACAAGTTTAAAATTAGAATGACAAGAAAGAGACAGATCATGTAACGCTGCATAAGGTGAGTTGTGCTCTAAATTTCCAGAAGGTGTGAACTGTGATATTTTCAATTAAAAACGGTTATGAGGGTGTTGCATTGAGCAATACAATACACGTGAGGTGGGAGAGTATCAGGTGGGCAGAGGATGTTATTTACAGTAGAAAACAATGCTCTTATGTACCCTTTGTCAGACTTCATTAAGTTTGCATATTAAGCAGTGTTGGCTGTAAAAAGAGTGTCCATTTAACGTGTGTAATCATGCATGTTCTTGTGTGCAACAAGGCCAGTTTTTGTATAGAGGGTTCCAAATGACAGTTGTTCAGTTCAGGAGTATACTGTGCAGTAGAGTGCAAAGTTTTTGCTGGGGAGGTTATCAAGTCCGTCATAGAAAGCAGATAAATTAATATTCTTAATGTTACAAAATGAGATGATGTGAAGTGAGTTTGGTTCATATAAAGTTAAGTTTACATTAAAAGACACTATCTTATGATCAGATATGTACAGGTCAGATGGCATACAGGTAAAGGAGTAACACCAGAGCAACATACAAGGTCAAGAATATGTCTTTTGGAGTGTGTAGGAAAATCTGTAAAAATTCCTATAAGCCAATACTGTAACGATATAAAATCCCTTGCAAATGAATTATTGAGGTTTTCCATGTATATATGAAAATCACCCAGGATAATTACAGTGGACGACATAAAAAATAGGGAAGCTGCAAAGACAGAAAAATCATTGTAAAAATCATTATTAAACTTAGCTGGTTAATAAATGGTTGTAAGTGTAGTCAGAGTTGGCCCAATGATTTGAATGGTGATGGGCTCAAATTAAACAGACAGAGGCACAGTTATAGAGAATACTTTCCACTGTAGAGCATCATGAGATTGTTGCCCTGACGAGAGGCCCGTGGTTGGCAGATGTAAACAAACCCAGGAGGTATAGTTTGATTAAGCTGTGAGAAATCATTCAGTTGTTGCCAGGTCTCAATCAAACACAGAAGATCAAACTTACCATCTGCCAGTAGGTCATAAAGCAGGGGGACCCTTGTTGGTGAACAAATGGATGCTAAATAACCCATAGGCAAGATTGTTTATGCAGGGTATAGAGCTAGTCAACCTGGGTAGGTTAGCTAGCACACAGTCCGTCCAGATTTTCTAAAAGGTCAAAGACTGGAAGTTCCTGTTTTATGCAAAAATGATGAGGGATATCCAGGTGAGAGTGTATTACTGATGGTGGCTCAGATGGATGGAACCAGAGTTGGAAAAGTTCCACATCATTGTATTGGAGTATTAGTGTCACTGGATTGGATTATGAAAGATAGGATACTCCACGCGATCGTAAAGCAGAGATGTAGTATGTGCCAAAAACAACCAGCTGGAGGAGGCAGGATGCCAGCAACTAGGCATGAGGCAGAAAGATAGAACTGACCAGACTGGATCAGAGCACTTAATATGCTTTTCTTTAGAGTGACAATTCTCTTTGGTCGGAGACTGTGTAAGACCAGTTAATTTGGTTCTCTTCAGTGTGAGACTGGATCAGACTTGTTGATGTGGTTTTGTTTGGGCTGAGGCTGGATCAGACCAGTTAATTAAGTTCTATTTTGCATGAGGCTGGATCTGACCAGTTGATGTGGTTCTTATTAGTATGAGACTAGGTCAGGCCAGTCATTGCGGTTCTCTTTAGCTTGAGAATGGATCATATCAGTTTATGAAGTCTATGAGGTTTTATCGTGTATTAATGTAAATCAGTTCTAGTGCATGTCAGTTCATCTATATATATTTTTTTTTCTATGTGCCACCTCAAATGATTCTTTCCAGCTGTATTCCTGTGAGACTGAGTTATAATTGCCTCAGTAAAACAAACTGACTACACATTATTAATAAACATGATTACACATCATTAGGTTAGAAGGGCAATTTCCTTCTCATCTTTACACCAGCTAATGTTAATATTAACAAATATGAGTTTAACAGTGATGTAAAAGCTATCGGGCAATCCTGACTCTGAGCACTGACTAACAAGCTTTATCTGTTGAACTTGCTTGAACATTCTGTTTACTTTCACTGAACATATTTCCAGATACTGACACGTAGGAGTAAGCATGATGGATACAAATAGCATCGAAAAGCATCAAGATGTAGAAAATCAAACCACACTTTGTGGTTTTATTGTTGTTGTCATTGCATTTGTTGGTGCTTGTGTTTTTTTCTGGATTTGATTGATTCTTTTATGGGATTTTGGATGACAAGAAGGAACACTTCTGGTATTTATTCTTTGGCATTTGACTGGAAGCCCTAAATTCTCAATCTTGTTGCATTTGAAGACTTATAATTCAGTAATAAGACGGAAAACGATACAAACTAGATAATTTTTTTTCCTTTTCTTTTTCTGTTTTTCCAGAGACACTGGTAGCTCACATTAGCCGGTACCTTGTTGTAGCAGCAGTACCAAGCTAGTAATTAGCTTCATGTTTTGAGAGTAATAGTTAGTGTCACTGTGGATTTCTAATCAAAGATCAAAGACAAACTTATATGTTCATACAGTTATTCTCATCCACCAGTTTTAATGAAACTTTGCTTTTATGAAATATTTCTTAATTGTGAACAAAGCTCCCACAGTTTCCGTAAGTTCAGTAGTCAAGTCAAGTAAGTGTGTATCATATTAACAGTGTTACTGGAGGACTAAGTGTGCTGTCATGTTCCTAAATGGTCAAGGATGAAGACAGTTACACAACAGAAATCTGTACTTATACTGTACCAACATGTGTACTACAATGGGAATCTCTCTCTCACATCGAGGCTCAGATGACAGTTTGATTCCTCCAAATCTAACCGTCATCTGAAAGGTACATTTTCAGATGCTGGCTTTAACACAGAGAACACACAGTGACAACCAGCCGGGAGACATAAGGGTGACTGGACAATTTACTAGGCATGACAGGCCTAAAAAATCTTTTCTGGTATCCTTTATTATCATCCTTTTTATTGTCCTTCTAGATGATTAACTGGCATTGTAATACAGGCCACTCATTAATCTTAACAATTAGTCAAGATAAAGTATTCAGCATTGTATTTGTATTCAGACTGTCCCACCCTCTGGTGTTTTCCTCGTTTCAGTTCGCTACAAAGGCCACAAAAGCAGACATTTTTACAGAAGTCCCAATTTTCTGTTAGTTGCCCATTAATAAAACAGGCAAAGCATTGTGGGGGAAATGTAAACAGCTGGTGGCTCAAGCACCTTCCAGTCATGCGCTTTTAAACGTTGTTCTTTGTCTTATGATCAATAAGTTTTAACTCTTCTGTCTGCAGTGGTCTCTCCTAATGAAAGTGTTTGTGCTCGCTAACACACTCACATTAGTCTGTTGTGAAAATCAATAGTAGGGAAAGAGTGTTTTGTCGGGGAGAATGATGAACCACCGCTATACTAATAAACAAAATTAGATGCTGGAGAGAGTTGATTACAAAAGAGTTTTTGAGCCTAACAGTAGCCATGATTAGCAATTAGCATGACACATACTTAGATGTCCTGGATAGATGGCTATGTATAATATTTATAACACTGCATGGTTTGTGCTGTTGTCTTGGTGTAGGCTAAAAAGCGTGTATCCTAGCCCAGCACGCAGTCATCGCACCTGGCTTGTGTGGGAGCTTGGAGTGATGAAAGAAGATGGCCAGGTCTGATTAACTGTGTTTTAAATCATAGTGTGAATGGCTGGGTGTGTCATTTTCTTTGGGAAGAGATGGCACCAAGATGCACTATGGGAGGAAGAAGTTCCAGCAGAGGCAGTGTGATGCTCTGAGCATGTTCTGTTTGGAAACCTTGGGTCCTGCATCCATATGGATGTTACTTTGGCACAAAGCATCAACCTAAATATTGCTGCAAACCACTTTAATGGTGATTGTGTTCCCTAATGGTAATGGCCTCTTCCAGCAAGATGAATGTGCCACACTACAAACATTATTCAGTAATGGATTGTACAACATGACAAAGAGTTCAAGTTGCTGACTATGTCTCCAAGTTCCCCAGATCTATGTGAGATGTGAAAGTGACCATTCTTTCATATGTGAACACACCACAGCACACAGTGTGAACAGCACAAAATTCTTCCTCTGCATTTAACCTATTCACCAAGCAGTGGGCAGCCAGGAACACGGCGCCCGGGGAGCAGTGTGTGGGGACGGTACCTTGCTCAGGGTACCTCAGGGGTGCTTAGCAGTCTTAGGACTTAGCAGTCTTTCTGATCGCGGGGCGAACGCCCTAACCACTAGGCTACCAGCTGCCCCACAGCTACCAGCTGTTCATCATTATATAAAATAGACCAATGAAACTGTGCTCCAAAAAAACGAGGGTATGTTATTTATCTAATTTGTGAGGTGTCTTGGAATGAAAAATACAGGAAACCATTCTTCTTATAGGAGAACACTTCTTATAAGATTCAGAAGGAGGGCAACTGTGAAGACTTTCTGACAAAACCTCAGCCATGGGGATTTTCCGTTTTCAGTATTTTTTAATATACATTTTTACTTGGATTAATTTGTTCTTGTCTAGGTTTGACATGCAACAGGGATGTCATGCAGGAAAAACTCAGATGACCTGAGGGCTGGGAAGTAAATCAAGATGTCATTACATGTCTCTGAAAACATAGAAGTGCTCATTGTAACAGCAAAAATGGCATCTGCTGCTACTATCAGAGGAAACGTTTTTCCCGTTTTCCTTTGACTTTAGGCATTAAATGGGTAACATCTGCTTTGAGGAACAATGAAAAACGTGTGCCTTCATAAAGCATGCTCATCGCTTTGCCTGTTGAGATATTCATGCTCGGAGGATGAAAATCATTAAACTTCCCATAGATTAAGGGCTGGAAGCCAGTAATATCCTGAAGGGCATTGGTATCCTCCACTCTTGATGAAATGTGTGCTCTAAGGCTCTGCTAATGTGGGGAATTGGAAGTGTCATCTGCATGTGGTGTTCAGGGACTTTCTCTCCTTAACCCTGCGTCACTTCTTCAGCTTTACGAACGCAACGAGATGAGAGCTGCTTAATTACGGCTTTTAAGTCTTTACATTTCTAAGTGGCGTTATGATAATGACTCTGAAAGCTCACTCAGAAAATTAGACCAATTTCCACATAATAGGGAACACACAGTCAGACATTTGCCTTATTTAGGTACCCAATACATTATGTAAATCCTGTAATCAGTGCGACTGATTCTTCAGTTTGATGTGAATGGGTTTTCTTGGAGATATAATGGCCCCAACAGACCAGATGCATACATTTACAACTGCGGGGATCACTATCCAAAAGGCCATTTAGTTAATGACCAAATCTGAAAATACCTTTTTACCGGTACATGGCCAAATATATGCAGACACTTCCATGTGAGCTTGTTCAAAACCTTATTCCAGAATGAAAAGCGTTAATAGGGAGTTGGTACATTTTTTAGCTGCTTATCTGAGAAAGCTTTCCACTGTATTCTGGAACATGGCTGCAGGGATTCCTTTCCATTCAGCCATAAAGGCATTGTGAAAATCAGGTACTGATGTAGGGTGATGCCTGGCTTGCAATAGCGTCTATGGAGTGCTAATCTATGAAGCTCCCAGTGAACACTTGTTGTGCTGATATGAGTGTTAGAGCCACAAACAAAATTTTGACATGCTTCACAATAAACTTCAGTCCTGTTCTGTGGGCTTCGCAGTAATGGCATTTCCAGTTGCCTAGGGTAGCTCTAGTCAGGCAGAACTTGGACAAACTGACTTGTTGGAAAAGAGAAGCCTTAAGACAACGCCCCTGAGTTTCTCAGTTTTACCCACTCTGTTACCAGTGTTACTCATTGGAGATGGCCTGGCTGTACACTTCTTTTTGTACACCTATTAGAAATAGGGTGTGGCTGAACCTGGTAATTACCAGGGGGTATACTTTCGCAGTGTCTACTTCTATTGTTAAAAAAGTCTATCAATAATACACTTTTGTGTCATGTCATGGCAGATGTCATAGATTGTCATGAATTATCATGAGTTGTTATGTCATAACATGGCATAGTTATGTCACTCTTATGTAGAAAGGTTAAAGTAAAGTATAATCATGTGTGTTTTTCCAAGCACATAGTCCATAAACTGCACGTTTAGACTTGCCATTCACTTGCTCAATGCCACTCACCTTCATGTGCCAATGCTCATTGTCTCCATTTCCCTCTAGTAATGGCTCAGACTTTCCTATTAAATAAGTCTTGTTTGAGAACAGCTTGAAACAACCTTCACCCCATTTATAAAATTTAATTACACCTTCACACATCAGCGCCTTTAATATAGAAGAAACTGATGTGTATATATATATATAATTTTTTTTTATCAACACACAGATAATCCCTAAAAGCAGTGTTGTGCCAGTTCACACTGAATAAGAACTAGTTGAAAGTTCAGTTCATTCAAATAAAAATGAACTAGTTCACATTCATAGTTGTTTTTTTTACACATTTTCAATACAACGTCCTTCTATCTGAACCTCATTCAATCTCCTCCTTCTATCTGTCATACCACTGAACAATCACAGACATAAGTTACATTGTTACATTAAAAAAACAATTTTGAGGTTGAGAATAGACCACTTAAGCAATCGTGTTATGCTGAAAGTGGAAAAAAACGAGGTGCAGGTATACAGTATATGAAAATTTTCTGACAATATTAACACAAAATGTAATCAAAGCGTGTCTGTCTAAAATGCAACATTCAGACAATATATTTTAAAGTGCTCAGAAAAGAACATAACTAAAAGTAAACAAAACGTGTGGTTTTCCCCGTCTAAATCTACACCAATTTCTTCAAAAAACTGACTTCTGCAGAGGTGTCCAACCATGTTAGCCTGTAATCAGCAAACATAAAATGTGAGCTGCGTTCAGTCTCGCGAGAGTGGACGTCACTCACGTTCACGCTCATAATTTGTGAACCGATTCGTTCAGTTCAGTGTTCACGAAAAATAGGAACGTGTTCAATGAACGCCATTCATTGAATGCGTTCGTGCACAACACTGCCTAAAAGGAAAGTGCAGTCAAGGGCACAAGGGCATTGACAGTCAGGGACATGTTTGGCTTGGGACATGTGTGACATCCCGGGTAGTAGTGCCTCAAGCCAGCGCCTGGAGGAGGTATTTCCATCAGGCCCTTCATTTTCTCACTTGTCCTCGTCTGTTTTCAATTATCACTCTCATTAGGCATCAATATTTAATCCCTCTCTCTCTCCACAGTCTTCTCTCAGACATGAGTTCTGACTCTGTACGTAACTATAGCTTTCCCACACTTCCAAATATCATCGTTGTTTTCTGACTTACGTTCCATTCCTCGATTCTACGTCATTTTGCTGCTTCTCCTACGAGCTTCCTCGCTTCTCTCACTCTCTTTGTCATGATATGGGGCTGCATCATGATATGGGGCTGCTTCTTTTTAAATGGTACACATCCCAGAGGGAACTTTGAATAGAGTGATGTTCTGGGATATATTAAAAAGGGTTTAAGTAAAGTCCAAGCAACTCAAGACTTCCAAAGAAGGGGAAGGCGTTTGCGTGGTTACAATAATTTCCTGACTCAAATCCCAATGAGGGAGGGTTTTGAAATAGTGTGTCCATCAGACTGTCACAACCTTGAGGGGTTGATGTTTGCCAAGAGGAATGAACCACAATTGAACTGTGGTGCTCCAAAAAGCAAATTTCTTCTGAAAGCTATAATTGCCATCAACAGCTTTTCACCAAATGCACTAATAACATTAATTATTTGTGTCTGCATCACTGTATGTTGGAAATTGTTGTAGCCTTGCACTGACAATGAGGTCAAATTCACATTGTCCCCTCAAGCTCTTCCCAGAGCCCCCAATTTTCTTCCGCATGTTGCTTTTTCCTGTAGTCAGAAATAATTAGGAATGCTTGTCAGCAAGACTTCAGATAAACATGTTGTTTCAGGTTTGCTAATTATCACAGCAAGGAGGAAATACTCCAAGACGAATGCTCTCCTTATATTCTCTTATCTTGGTGATGAAACATTCTTCTTTTGAGAGGAAGATGATATAAGTCCTCTCAGTGGGACACTTCAGCTGCCATTTCCCATTAGGGTTGCATTGTTTGAGCCCATCTGGAATGAAAAATATTGTGAGAATATAATCTCCAACTTTATTCATGTTGTTGTTCTTAGTTTGTAGTAAGTGCTTAGTATCTCTCCTTCTTCTGTAAGAGCCAGAGAGTGCCTTACCGTGTAATGGCACTCTCTGACTACTTGATTAGAAACACCTACCTTGTCCTTCAGTCATCTGGCCACTTTAGTATAGACACCCACCGTGTGTTTCCATAGACTGGCCACTTTATTAGAAACACCTACCTTGTACTTCCTTTCCCTGGGCATTTATAGCTCCACACACCTTATCGGTCCACTGTATAGATGTACAGTTACTATTTTTGTGCTAGTGCAACACTACACTACATCAGTTACACTAATACTGTATTTGTTGTATTTACTATCCTGTAGTTCAATGACCAGTTTAGCAGTCAGGATTAGGTGGCACCACAGGTATTCCCAGTGGATGGAATAAACAGAAGATTATATTGTCAGACTTCATTGCACACAACACATAGCATAATAAACTCTGTATTTTTGGGGGGAAATTTCAAAATGAGAGTTTAAATTAGAATTCAGTTTTGTGTTTTGAGTGCCTGATTTTGAGACCTCCAGTAAAGAAATGGCTGAAATGTGTCTGATAAATAAGAAGCCATTCTCGTCTGATTTCAGTAAAGATGGGACTGAGCAGCAAATAAAAGATGCAGCAAATAAATAAATAATACATTTTCTGAATACAATACCGAGCCTTGCTCTCAATCTGTTAGTGCCCTTTAATGATAAATAATGGATGCTGCTTACTCTATCTGTCACTGCTTTTCCACCTTCTTTCCATCATAGCCCTTTTGCTTTGGAATTTTCCAAAGCTAAATAAATTAGTAATTGTTGTGTACCTTCTGTGTTGCCGGTAAAACTGAGAGACTGAGACATTCAGGGTCAGCAGAAGATGTTCCAACTGTTCCACTCACATGACCATAAGAATGTGAAATGTGAGATAATCTTGTATTATGAGTATTAAGTGAAGGAAAGGGGTGGGACTAGATAAGTACATTTTCTTCTTCCTTCTCCCTTTTGGACATGTAACAGCTTATTATAAAACTGGATGTACTGTATATTATATATTATATTATATATTATTTGTTTTCTTTTTTTTCTCATGTATATTGTCTTGATAAGTTTGATTATGTTTATTTTAACTTGCTAAGTGAGTGTGTGTGTGTGTGTGTGTGTGTGTGTGTGTGTGTGTGTGTGTGTGTGTGTGTGCGTTTGTGTATACACTTACATTTTTACATTTGTGTATACATTATTTGAAATGCCTGATATCTTACTGCTTTATTCGAAACATCTTCCTGGTGCTTCCACACATTGGTCACTTTATTACAATAATACCCACCTTGTGATTCCACTCAATAAACTACTTTATTAGAAAAACCCACCTTGTGCTTCCATTCATTGGCCACTTTATTGCACTTACATTATATTTTCTATAGAAGCCATAATCTTGTTCCCAGTCACTTGGTAAGAATTTGGGTCCCCCGACTCTGAATCCAACATTATTACCTCTATGGACTTGAATAGGATCAGTAGGACCTCACACCAAGCAGGAAACTTTTATTGATTTAACTTTATGCACTTTTAACTTTTTGGCTGCACTGAGCTGTGGGTGGATGAAAGCTGCAGGAGAAACTTTGCTGAGCAGGGTTTAGACATCACGGCTGGGTTCCTCTGACTGTGTGCCATAGTGTCACACATTTATTCAGAACTATCTTCTGGCATCTTTCTGAGGAACAAATGGCTTCTTGTCCAGACACTGAGATAGAGGGCAAGAAAGAACCAGGGGCAAGCTAACAAGTCCATTCCACTGACATTTCTAACTGAAGGCAGGAGAATAAGAAGAAAACAAGCTGTGCCAACATTCTACACCTATGCGTCATCATAAAGAAAATCTCTGTGTTGTTGCTTGAATTTTTCCTAACCATTTGTAGGAACATAAACTATTATGTAAATATGTGAAATGCTATTCCATTGTTATCATTTTACAGGACCATCATGCTTATTGCCACTCATTTCATTGGTGCATTTTGGCTGGAAATAAAAGGAATAATATATTGAAACATCCAGAAATATTCATACAATCTTTTTTTCTTTATATAAGTACACCCAGACAGGTGAACTCTTACAAAGTCTTCCAAGTTTTATTAACAACATATTTAGGAAGTGACGGATTCAACCAATCACCAATTTTGATTTAGAATGTGTGGAACCACTGAAAAAAAAATCACCTACTGAATACAAAGGATACATTGACCATTTTGGTCTGTTAGAAACTGAAACAGCTTTGTGCTGGGGTGTTATGGGATTAAAACCGGGTTTTCTTCTCTTGTGATAGTCACCGATGTGTATCAAAGTGAATGTCCCAGAATTCAGTCCATAATTTGGTCCAAGCTTGTTATAAATATTGCTGATTCTATGTTGCATGTTGTCTAAAATAAAATGGGTATCTTCGCCTCCAAACAACTGTGAACGTATCTCCACCCCCCTCCGTGGGGTTTGATTGGTGAAATCATCTGAAAAAGTCTCAAACATTTTAGCAATGTATTAGAGTCTCTTTTGTTTTGCTTTTTAGTTTTCATGTATTTTCATTCAATTGCACTTTTAAATTGTGCATTAATCAGATCAAAGTCAACCTGCCTAATATAAATGTGCTACATACCAGCTCATGTATGCTAATGTTTGTTATAAATCAGATAAACGCATGGGGTTTTATCTGATTTTTTATCTGAAAAAAAATGGGCATGCATACCAGTATTAGAGTAATATTTACATACTACTAGACATCCCATAGGGGTGCCACAGGAAATAACATTTCTTGTTTTTTGGTTCTGATAATTGCATCTCAATTCACTTTTGTATTCATGCATTTGGATCACAATTGCAAAAACCAGGGCATATTATTGTTGGCAAATTTTGCCACTTGTAAGAAACCTGTAAACCTGGAGGATGATGGTTTATTAATGTAGGTTAAACCTCAGATATTGTTGCCTTTTATCTGGGATAATTCAACAGTGCATTTGATGTGCTTAGTCAGTTAATTGTAAAGAGCAATCAATACAATTATATGCCCCCTCAGAGATCAATGTCTTGAGCCTGGCAAACTGGGTTCAACTCGTGTCTCTTTTTTTTCTCTCACATTTTTTTATGATATCATTAAAAACTATGTTTTGGTGACAGTGGTATCAACCTTGAATATCCTTAAACACATTTAAAATCCATAACATTCTTCTAAAAGTTGCTAATCACTCATTATTTGCTCAGATTTGATCCAAAAGAAAGGTTTTTTCTTTCATTTATAAGACAAATTCTGTTTTACCCATATGAGTGGACAACATAGGCTCCATAACAATGTATTTATTAGTTCCAGTTCCAGGGTTGAATGCAGGTTTCATGTGTCAAATTCAGCAAACAAATAGAAAATGTACAGTAAAATTGAAAGAAAATTGACATATTTCGTTTGGTTCCCTGTGTATTAATTTTCAAATAAAAAGAAACAGCAAGCTCACTGAACAAAAGAATTAGTAGCTTGTGCCGTTTCTTCTTTCCTAAATAGCAGAATCAGTCCTGTCAGGTATGGATTACACCAGTCTCTTTAAATTATACATGTAACAGGTAATGGAAGGACACCTACATAAGCCCTTTATAAAGGCTACTTTAGTCTGTTTCAGCCCAATTAGTGATGATCACTTTGTCCCTTCTGTGTCCACACTTTGTTGTTTCAGTGTTGGATCACGGTTACATCCTTTTTTAAAGAAAGCTTTTCCTAAGAACAAGAAAATATGCAGTTCTGAGCTTACAACTTCTGTGGCTACTAAACTCCCTGAGATATTTTTTTAGTTGTACTTGAGGTGCACTACTTCAAAATGTATGTTGGTTAACTGCAGTGGCTGTGATGAACAGTGGAAATGGAAATGGGTAACCTTTAAAGTTTTTTTTGTTTTTTGTTTTTTTTATTAAAAAAAAAACAAACCCCATTCTAGAACTGCTGGAGGTGCCCTTTAGCCAAAAACACACCACCTGTATAATTATGAGCAAATGAAAACATCTCTTATTTAAATTTCGGGTCAAAGGATTAGAACGCAGCTCTGAATGTTGAACATCTGAAGCTCCAGAATGAATTATGTATTTGGTTTATTCTGATTTGTTCAGTGCACAAACACAAAAGTTCTGCCAGAGCCATTGTTGTATTGGATTATTGGCATTTGTTATAGTATAATTACCTGTTAACATTCAACTGTGGTGTTATCGCCAGTAAATAGGTAATAATTCATACACATAATAGCAGTGATGCCAAGAACTGATGTAGAAATGTGATGGCATGAAGCAGGGTCTTGTGGGTAAAGCGCCGTTTTGACAGGGTTAAACAGTCTGTTGGATGTCTTCCAGGAGACTGTGGGGCCATCATACCGAACCATCTATTCTAAGAAAAGAAAGTATGAAAAAAACTCCAATATAATATATTCATTATTCATAACTTCCAAATCTTATTTTTGTAGTCTTACATAAACCTTTTTTACTTTACTCTGTGCAACTTTCAAGTTGTGCGATATTGTCATGTTTTAATGGGAAGCTAGCCAGCTAATGTGATAGAAGTGATGAATAACATTCATATGATACAATTTTGGCCAAAGGTATGCGGATGCATGACCATCACACTTATATGGGCCTCCCATGAACGTTCCATACCAAAACCATGGGCATTAATTATTCAGTTGCCCCCCCTTCAGGTTTTCCCCATTTTTGTGTGAATTGGGGTTGGGGTTCCAGCAGTTCAATTAAAGGAGTGAAAGGAGTGTTTATGAGGTGAGGCACTTTCTAAAGGTGTCTGGTTGGGTTGAGGTCAGGGCCATGTGCATGTTTACACAGTCTACGTACCACTTGGTGTCTGGCCTGTTGTCACTCTCAAATGCTTCCGTTGTACAATAATAGCACTTACAGTTGACTGGGGAAGCTTAAGCTGGCCAGATATTTCAGTGACATATGGCCTCCTATTAAAAAGTGCCATGGTCAAAGTGACTGAGCGCCACCCTTTCTACTGCCAGTGTTTGTCTATGGATATTGCATGAAACTACAAGCTTTATATAACTTTGATAAAAGTCCAGTCAGGCCAAAACCCATATCCTTCATCGTCTGGGAGAGCGGTTGTTGAGCAGGTTATGAATATGGATGGAGTGAAGTTGTACGCACTTGAAATTATGGTTGAGGGACAAAACATCATCTTGTTTACTCCGTCTCTGTCTCTGACATGTCTTATTGGAGCTTTTCCCTTTTTTTGGCCTGTCGACTATCTCTAAATTGTAGCTTTTGAGGAAGCACACCTTGAATGTCACTTCCCTCTTGTTGACTTTTTTTTTTTTTTTAAATGAAGGAAGACATCATAGTTATGTTGCCTTTTTTCATTGCGAATGATATTCAGTCACTAATAAAGGAGCCAGACATGTTTAATCTTACTGACAGTCAGTAAGTTGTGAGTGTTTGCAGGGCCGTGGCATAGAATAACAGCTGTGGTAACTCGGGATAGATGAAGGTGAAATGAGATTTGTGGATCAGCAACTTTAACAGGAAGGATGTTTTCCGGGGGACGCAATGTCTGACTTAGCAAGCCACCATTCCTGTTCTTCTGTACTTATTTTCACATAGAAATTCAAAGACAAAAGAATCAGCATGCCCACTGAACTGTTGTAGACCTTTAGAATGTAATGTCATGATGCAGGGTCTAAGGGTGAAGTGGCATTTGGACAGTGTTTAACAGTCTGTGTAGGTGAGGTGTCAACATCAGGTCCATCACTGAAGGTCTGTTGGTTTGGATTGGATGGAGGTCAGCGCTGTGTGCAAGCTGGCATGGCCTACTATGTGGTGACTAAGCTGTTGTTGCTCTTGGACCCTTCAGTGTCAAAAATAATAGCACATCAGCTCTAGCGAGGCAGAAATTTCACTGATTTGTGGAATCATCCTTTGACAGTGGCATAGTCATTGAGCTCTTCAGTACCAACCGTTCTGCTGCCGGTGTTAGTATATGCATGCCTGCGTGATTTCCTACACTTCTTAGCAATGGTTGTGGCTGAAACACCTGGAAAACAATAATGGTAGGGATGTCCACATATTTTAGTGCGTATGCTGGCTGATCTACAGCAAATACCATTATAATTTCTTTTAAAAATAAAGCAGTTGGACTTTTTCCCTGGTTAGGGATGGCGCAGTCTCTTGAAACCAGGCTCTATGTAAAATTAACTCAAATTACTCCACTAGCAAGCTCAGTCTGATAAAGCTATCTTGGCTTGTCCCTTATTTGCCTTCAGCTGAACATCTGCTTTTATTTAAAGCCTCCTTCTGCTAGGGGAGCTCAGCGCTTGCCCGATCTCAGCTTATTTACAACTGCTGCACTCCAGCCCTGCTGTGTGGAGACTTTAGTGGTACCTCAAAGTCACTATGGCCTACTGAGTGCTCAGGGTGGAAGGTGAGAAGCCGGCGGGTGTCGCTGAGGGTTCCACACTCAACTTTGCAAGGTTACCAGCTCACTTCGACAATAAATCTGTTTCGGTCCAGGCCGGTATTCGGCATTATGTGGTTTTGCAGAACTATTTTCCAGCCTCTCCTCATCCCAGCTGTTGTTACTCTGCCTTTAAGACAGATATATGAAAATAATCTCATTTCAGACTGGCTGTTCTATAATCCTAATGCAATCTGTTTAAAAAAAAAAAAAGAAACACAGAGGCACCACCCCCAACAAGACGACACATGCAATATAGGCTAGTTTTGCAGTTTGGCTTCCGTATGTAGTATGCATGTTTTGATGCTCCATTTATATATGAAATTGGGAGTTCCTGCCTCTTCAGCCTAAGAGCCCTGAGATAAAAAACACAGTACCCAAAAAATAATTAATTATCTCATTCATTTACTTAGTTATTACTTAACAGAGCTGTGCATCCATTTATGTGCAACTTGCCTGCATTGTCTCTCTGGAATGAATTAATTCATAATGAGATTCATTTTGTTCATTCACAGTCTTCGGCAAGCCCCTCCTGAAAATACCTCCTGTGAAGATCTTTGATCCCCGAGCCAGAAGGAAGGCACCCAGTAACCGTTGCTGTTTGTTTATATTTATTGTTTACATCTTTTAATTCACAGTGATGATGAAACAAACTGCATGTTCAGCATTTAAGGCATGCACAGCCTGAGCTATGCATGGAGCACAGTGAGGCTGACATATTTTGCTCCAGTGGTGTCAGTTAATTTTGAATGGGAAACATTTGTTTAGAAAGCAACTGGGTTCTTATTGCATCCAGATAGGGATGGAACAACAATATTACTGTTGCAGTTTACCAGTGCTGGCTCTAATTAGTGTCCTTTTAAGACTTGTCTTGACACATGGGGTATGTTGGGTATTCGTTGGCCACGATATTGCTATTTCAGGTTTTATGTTAGATTTAAACAAGTTCAACAACAAAAAAAAAAGAATATAAATTTTTGTATTAATTTTGTATTAATAATTTTGTATTAATGTACCCTTACAAGAAATTGTTCTAACATTTATACTGCTTCAGATTTGGTGTAGGTCCTTCCATGGTGAGGGCCTCTAATGTGGTTGTAACTCTCCACTGGAATCAGCCCTTTCCTGTCCTTGCTCTTAAGTGTTGACCTGTGTTGGCCTCCTTATGAGCTTGTGCCAACTAAGTAAATACATTTCTAACCTCTAATGCCGTCTTAATGTTTTAGTCTTTGCACTTCTGTAAGTAAGACTGAAAGGGAATCTTAAGTGGGGTTCACGCTTAGGGCAAGCAGGATGGACCCATGTGGATCAACGGTCTTCTGCACCTCACTAGAACTTTATTACAATCCATGTGATCCCTTAGAGGCCTGGAGTTATTATTATCGTTTTGCCTTTACAGTCAATTTATGTTACTTTATGTATTCATAGATAATGAATTGCACAATTAATTGTGTTGCAATTTAATAAACATACTGAATGACAAACACTCATCATAGCAACCAACTTGTATAAATGATTTATACAAAGTTTACCAAATATAATTTTTATTTTTGATTAAATACGTTTTATTTGTTAACACTTTGGCATTCTTAAGGCTTCACGACACCTACATAAACCATTTATAACAGCTGTCATGACCCTACACTAATATGTATAAAGCCTTATTCCAAGCAACAGCTGTCATAAAGTCTTTTTTTTCAGTGTAACGAAAACTGCCACTCGGGAGAATATTTATGTAGGTTTATGTCAGTTGTTGTAAAAAGTGTACAGTGAAGTGTTACCTTTTGTTTAATGGCTGCCTACATAGAGATTTCATGACACTTGCATGAGCAGTGAACAACAGTGGGCTTAAACATTACCGTAACATCTCTTCTACTACCAAAGCCATGGGTAGTAGATAGAATGCTTAGATAGAATGCTTTTGCTATGCATAATGACTGATAAGAGTGAGAAAGGATAGCCATGATGTGGTGATGACATTATCCAGCAAAGCTCATCAGACTATGATGGGTAAATTGGTGTGTCAGTTCAGCTAGCTCAGCTCATGGGTGAGCAGCCACACCATTACTGCCAATCTGCTGCATGTCTGGATGTGTGTGTGTGTGTGTGTGTGTGTGTGTGTGTGTGTGTGTGTGTGTGTGTGTGTGTGTGTGTGTGTGGTTGTGGTTGAGTAAAATCCTTTATAATGAGACAAAGTCATCATAGTGAAACAGACAGGCCTTCACCACACACACACACACACACACACACACAGGTCCCAGAGTGTCCCTGTAGTTAAGATAATTGCTGATTTACCCTCCAACCACCGGCAATCAGATTTCATGTCAGTCATTATGGACAGCGTGGTGGTCAGAGACTAGGACCACTTCTTACCCAACACCTGCTTGTTGGTCTTTATCCCATATTAGTAGTATTATAGATAGATAGATAGATAGATAGATGGATAGATGGATAGATGGATAGATAGATGGATGGATGGATGGATGGATGGATGGATGGATGGATGGATGGATGGATGGATGGATGGATGGATGG
>JBBIGA010124254.1:0-24853 GCA_037576975.1 Alestes dentex | reverse complement strand
TTACTTTTGGTCCCTTAAAAAGTGGGAGGCACATATACAAACTGTTGTAATTCCTACACTGTTCACCTGATTTGTATGTAAATACCCTCAAATTAAAGCTAAAAGTCTGCAGTTAAAGCACATCTTATTTGGTTCATTTCAAATCCATTGTGGTGGTGTATAAAGCCAAAAAGATTAGAATTGTGCCGATGTCCCAATATTTATGGACCTGACTGTAAGCCTGTAAGATGAGGCTCTGGCTGGACCTACCCGGCCTGGGTGACCTCAGGCACATCAGTGTCCAGGTGATGTGGGCGTGGCATGGTGCAGATAAAGCGCAGGTCAACAGGGCTAAAAACTCGCACTGTCCCATCAGAACATCCACAGAAAATCAGCTCCTCGGTCACAGACAGGGAACTCGCTGTAGTTGTCTACATGAAACACACAGATTCAAAGCAAAGGGGGGGGGGAATAAGCACAACAAGCAATAAGACATGCCCTATAACCTCATCTAAAATTTATTCTGGTTTTACCTACCTGGTTAACCTAGGTAGTAAACCACGAAATAAATCACACATATGATTGCATTATAAGACAGAAAGAAACATACAAGCTACCCTCACTGCTAGTACCACATCTAACCCCTCATTACAGATTTGTTTTCTCCTTCAGTGGTCTAAATAGGCTCACGGCCTCAAAACAGGCTAATCTGAAGCAAAATCCTGAAAGCTTATTCGTATATATTTGCATTGGTACCACTTTGGACACAGTAATCCTGGATCTTAAAATTCAAAACTGGCATTTAATCCAACAGCAGTTCTAACAACTGTCCCATATGTAAATGTGCATTTAATTCAGAACTTAATGAGGTACAGAGAAGAGCCCTAAGGTAAGACATATTTGCAATGTTAGGCTGACACAGACACATAATATGTAATCAAAATTGAGTCTGCCCTGCCATCAACAAATCATCATCTGCAAGATTCAAGATGTTTGTCATCCTGAATCACTCCTGAAATAACTAAAAAGTAGAATATAGCATATAGAAGAGAATAAACTGACTTATATACACAAAATGTACAAAAGCTAAAAATCTCAATATATACAAACTGTAGACTAAACATAGCCAAATGTTTCAAATGGGAGAATAGGAGATTCAACTTTTAAAGTGCTTAATCAGACTCATTATTACAAGCTGGATACATATATTAAAAGAAATACATATAATAACGTGGATTTTGCACATATGTTCTGGTTTCTGGTTGATTACTAACTGTCAGTGGCATTCCAGGTAAGAATTACACCAAACACTGAACACACAACTGTTTATGTTGATTAGCACTAATATTCAAATTCCTAACATAGTTTAAAGAGGCCCTGGCTTTTGCAACCCTTGTTGCCAAGAGGTAGATGCTGTTTAGTTGTTGGAAATGACCCAGTCTTTCACAGGGGCTCAGTGTTCCAGCTCTCCGAAGCTACAAAAGATCGAATTTGTGGAGAAAATCATAAAAACTTGGAATGTTATGAACTCATATTTTGGCTTGAAGGGTGTATGTTTGTATTAACTCTAATCCCTCATATGAAGAATATAATTATCTGAGGTTGTGTTCAAAATACAAAAAAAAAGCTCCTTGGTATCTGACTAACATGTGCATAACAAAAAACAAACAAACAAACAAACAAACAAACAAACAAACAAACAGCCCCTCATGGCCATGACACTGATTAGATCCCTTCATGGCTTTGACCTATTTTAACAGTGAAGAAAAGGCAGGTCAGTTTAAGTAGATTGTCTACTGGATGCCACATCTAACCCTAATCTTAGTCCATTTCCTAGCAAGACACAGCAGAATCAGCACAGTAATTGTGCCAAGTAGGACAAAGTGTACAGGTGCATCAAAACAGACAGTGCAGACAGGTAGACCCAACCTTCTTAGCTGACCCAGACCTGTTTCTGTTCATCTGGTAATTGCAGAGGTAATGGAATGAGAATTAGGTCACTAGTTACATCATTAGTGCTGGCCCAAAAAGCATTTTACTGACTTCGAATATTTGTTGGTATGTCCAAAGAAGTACTCGTAACTAGAATTGTTATTTTCAAAAAACACCCTTATATATGAAATATTTTTGCTACTGCAGCAAAATATATCCAGCAGGTGAAGTGAACTGATTATCTCATTGCACTGTTACCTCTCAAAGGGGAAGCATGTAAATAGTCATTGTAGCTGATAATTATTGGAAGTAGGAAAAATGGTTGAGCATAAAGATAAGAGGGCAAAATTGTGACAATTTATAGAAGACAATTGGGTCAGAGTACCTCCAAAACCACCAGTGGTTAGTACATAGCAATAGTGGTCCAAAGATGGACAATCAGTCATAAGCACCCGAGGCTCAATGATGCACGTGGGGATCAAAAGCTGACCCATCTAATCTGATCCCACAGAAATGCTACTGTAGCACAAACTGCTGAAAACTTATGCTGGTAGAAAGGGGTCAGAATACACAGTGAATCACAGCTTGCTGTGTAGCCACAGACTGGTCTGAATGCCCATGCTGACCCTCTTTCACCACTGAAAACACCTACACTTGTGAGTATTAGAACTAAACCATGTTTTCTTTTCTATTGTGTCTGGATTGCTTGCGTTGCTATAGAGGCAGCGATTCCAGCCTCTTGTTCAAATACAAAAATGGTAACAGAGTGATCATTTTTTAAATTAGATCACAGTTTTAATCAGCAGCGGCAGAAATTAAATTCAATTGGTATTTCTCCCCTCATCCACTCCCAGACCACACCTAACAAACAAGTCTGAGGAGCTGCCCTCAGCCTAGAGATTAGTAATACTTGACATTATTCAAACATGATCCATCATGCCATGACCATAAGCTTTCATTACAGCCCATTATCATAATTATTTTGTGTGAAAGTGGCTCACTTTTGTGTGGTTTTAGAATACTACACATAGTAAATGTGTAAATATTACACATAGAATTATTAGTGCCAGCAATACACATCAGTGTTACTTCTGTTTGTAACAAAGGCTGAAACTACATGCGCTATTCATGCAGAGTTATTCAGTTCTGATGTGAAAGTAGATCTTGCACTCGTGCAGACACTCACCCGTAAGTCTACCCACTTATCAAGCATCCTCTTCTCATTGAACTCACAAAGCAGCCCGGAAGAAGTAATGCAAAAGGTGCTCTCAGATTTGTGGCCACAGCCACAAGCTACATCACAGAAGAGGTTGTTTTGTAGCTCCCCCAAAATGCCAGAGCGGCCAAGCAGCGGCACAGGGGCTGCAAGCTGCTGTGAAGAAAACATCATGGTATTGAACAGGGTATTGCAGATTAATCTCAGAAAAGAAGCAGGAAAGAAGCAGTCATGGTCTGATGATGTTTTGCCTTAGACATAATCTACTGTAGATGTAGTTCAGTATTTAACAGATGCTTTTATAGAAACCGACATTTTGGCAATCATCAAAAATGCACTGATACATGTTGCCTGTTTGTTGGAGATCAATGTACGTAGAAAATTAATTCAAACTTCAAAGCCCGAAAAAGGCCTCTTCCTAGCTGCTCCTTTAACAAAAAATGAAGCCAAAAAGAACCCAGCTGCTGTTCTACCGTGTCTTCAGAGATGAATTTCACAGCTCTGAATGTGAGTTGACAGCAGCGATTAGTTCCTCCTTTTCTGTTCAAAATCAATGTGACTTGCTCTACACCTACTGCTATTGACTGAGGCATGCATTGACTTTTCAAACTGACAATCTGTGTATTTTTCACGTACCACCATGCATTGGTTTCTGTTGCCTGTCTGTTTATCACTTTCACTGAAATCCATGGCAAGAAATGCATTTTGCTGGATATAAAGTCCTCTGAATGCAGTCTGAATCTCAGTGTGGTTTAGACAGAAACATGCAAAATAATTACAGTCAGACAGTTCTCCAGGGTACCTTGTTGGAGTTGCAGGGTTCTAGGTACCAGAACCGGACATGTCTGTTCCCAGCTGTCACAAAGTAAGAGCTGTCCTCAGAAAAAGACACTGTCGTTACTTTACTGGACACCTTGTTTGCAGCTACCAACAGGTTTTTCTGCAAGAAAATGACAACAAAAGGCTCTTCTCATTCATTTCTATGACATTCATCATCATCATCTCCACTGACACTTACTGATTTAAAGTAACACTCGTCTTTTCCATCTGCTGTTTAATCAGTGGCATGTTTCTGTACTTAGTACTTATTAACTTAGTAGAGAACTGAAAATCTTTTACAAACTAA
The DNA here is from genome assembly GCA_037576975.1 of Alestes dentex. NCBI lineage: Eukaryota > Metazoa > Chordata > Actinopteri > Characiformes > Alestidae > Alestes > Alestes dentex. Next base: position 20,600 of record JBBIGA010124254.1, on the reverse strand, counting down.
CACAAATGGACTTTTTTCCAGTTTACAAACTGGATAGAAGAATTAATAGTACTGTACTAAAACAGAGCATATTCTGGAAAAAAGGTTATATGTAGAATGCAGCAATGGCTGAATGACTTATGTTGTAAATGTTTTTCCAAGTAACCAGTTTTCAGTTGTTGTTTTTTTTACTATGTAAAAGAAAACACATCAAATGTACAGTCCACCAAACTGGACAACAAGCTTCAAACGCACCAGATAAAGATTAGGTTGAAAAAGACCGTTAATTTAAGAATACGAGGCTGGTCATTAGAGCTCAGTTTACCTTCCAGGCCCACACATTTACGCTCATGTCATGCTGGTAGCCCACGCTGACGATGTATTTGCTGTTGGGGGAGAAGGCCACGCAGGCCACCCCATACTTGTGCCCCTGCAGCTCAGCCACCTGGGACCCTTCAGCCACATCCCAAACCCGCACTGCAGGCAGGTGACCGCTCTGAGAAGATGAGGAAAGAGTTGTTATTTTTAATAAAGCCTGCAGCCCCACTGAGCTTAGTCCATGGGGCCTCATTTTTTCTTCCATGAGACTGAAGTGCACTGTAGAGCTTCAGAGGCGACATGAGAACAGAGACCCTTTCAATAAAGTAACAATGGCCAAAGTCAATACCACATTCTGCAGCACAAAACAAGATTAGCCTGTTGATAAGATTATTCCCCGACCTAAAGTATTCAAGCCTCGGCATCTCTACTGTCTACCCTGACGTGATCACTCACAGAGACATGCCTTATCTGTGGCTCCAAAGCATGAATGGAGGAAAAAAAGCATAAAAGGCTGTAGAGAAGATACGAGGAACAATGATAAAACGCGAATGTATGTTATGTTGGCTGAAGGGAATCGTGTCTATAGTGAACTTTCTGAGGCTCCGTCACCTGCTGCCATGGCAACCCCAGCACTCGCAGCCCCGGCTCTGGGGGAAGTCTTTAATCGGCCAGTAACGGACGGAGAGGATTACTCTAATGTGCTCCAGAGATCAGCACGCAGACATGGTCTTATAATCTACGCCCTTCTCTACATACCCAACCCAAATACACAAGCAGCACTGCGGCCTGCCAAGCAAAGCCGTCGGCCGACACTTTGGAACGGTCCATTACCATCTTACCGCCTTTCAAGCATGCACATAGGTCTCATGCATATAGGTCAGATTATCCATCATTTCATTTAGTGCCACAGATAAATACAAGGCATGTCGTCTAAAATCTTCACATAGGGCAAATTTTACACATGAGCTCAGTGTTGCAGTGGATTTATATGCCTCTAATGATTTGTCCATTACCTCTCCTGTAACAAGATATTTTCCATCTGAAGAAAAGGCTAAAGTGGTTATGGTTTTCCTGTGGAAAGAAAAAAAAAAAACAAAAAACCTGTAATATCTGGACACTGCAACACATTTTTATGAACCTTATGAGTTCAAAAAGCTAATTAAATAAATAAATAAATACATACATAAATACATACATACATACATACATAAATTATTCCCAAACTCAGTCAATAAGCAGAAAACAAAAATCAAAAGCATAATTTTGCTCATTACCTGGATGTATTGATTATGTGGTGTTGTGTGTTTTTCTTGGGGTTCAGGAGCACCACCACACACCTGGCATGAACACAATAAAAACGCAACACTTTTTAGGGCAGTTGTAGCTCCAGAGATGCTCAAAGAGACATTCACAAGGAAGAAAACCATGGGAACTTGGTCACATGCTCAAAAAGAGTGTGATAAAATGATATGACTTGAAGATCCAGAACCTGCATACAGCTCTGTGCAAAAGTCTTATACTCCAATGCAAATCGTTTAAAAACATTTTTCTGTTTGTGTGAGATGATATGTCTCTACTAGCAAAGTTACCAATGCAAACAAGTATCTTGGAAAAAAAAAAAAGTTGATATTTTGTAAGCTGGTAAGGAGAACACGGGTTTGGGTCCAGATGTCTCCTTGAGGCCGTTGCTTGGATTTGTGAAATTCCATCAGCAGCTCTTGATTTAATTTAATGAAGGACTGATTGAGTAAAACCAGGTTTCTGATGATAACTACAAGTAATTCTGGGTTTTCACAAGGAACACATTGATATACTGTACCTAAAAACATTATTTACTGTATAATGTTATATAATGTTATAAAAAAATACCCACTCTGTTTTTTTCCCCCAAAGTATAATTTTATTTACTTTTATTTTCCACCGTTATTATTTTCCACAGGTGCCTAAGCACAGTACTGTATGTCTTGACATTATGGAGCGATCAGTGGCCAAAGCAGTTTATCCTGTGAGCTGAATTTCATGCAAATATTTTGCATGAAAGTCTATGCTGAGAGCTAACTCTGCATCATAAATGCACCCGTCTCGACACACTACTAAGTGCTAACAATTAGAGCAGACAACTGCTTAAAGGAATTCTCTGACTGGTCTAAATAACCTGCTTACACCCCATGAGACTGAGATTGATCTGAAAACAGCTTACACAGCATTGGTTAGGAAACGACTGAGCCGGCATTAGGATTCTTCAGCATGCGGTTCATTAAGCAGTTCTTAGCTTAAGGGCTGTGCTGTTGTGTCAATACAGCACAAAACATTGCAGGACAGCAAAGCCCTTCTGTTTTCAGCTGTAACACTAAGTTGGGTGTGCTCATTAGGTCTGCAGGAGAACTGCAGCAAACCCTCTCAGCAAGGGCTCAGGCTGTGTGTGCAAACGACTTCAAAATAACAGATGACCATCCTGTTCTCACGAAGGCCACCCTGAAATAACACTTATCACATCAGTCTAGGCTCCTCTTGGTGTAAAGGAACCTCATGTACTCACCCAGCTGGATACGCAACTGTCCCTGAGCAGGGGTCACAAGTTAATCCGCTGCTTCCTGAAGTTGTGATACCGAGGATCCTCTCAAGAGTTACCTGTAATATCACAAAGATTTTTATGAAGAAGAGGTATTAGGACAAAAACAGAGAACATCAAAAACACAGGCAGTTTGGAATATAAGAGACACCATGAGGCACTGGAAAAGAATCAAACTCATTATGAGCAACATAGGCAGTAGTGATCCAAGAGTCAGGTGGGTTCTGGTCAGCTTAGAACCTTTCACATTTGGTGGCTGGGTGGGTCAAACAGTGACAAATCACGGTCCCCCTAAGTTTAAGTAAATTCAGTCCCTGAATGTTTTGTTTTTAAGATTTCATGTGACAAAATCCAGAAATTTCAACACATTTTTTTGGTTGTGTATTTTGATTAAGATACAAACAACTCTAAACACCTTCACTACTCTTGACAAATTGATGAAAGAAACACAAAGGTCTTACCACACTCCCCACACCAAGTTTTATCATCAGTGAGTACTAATCAATGTCATTGATCGTTTGTTCTTTAGAGGTTTTGTAAATATGTTACCCAACGTTTTTATTTCACATTCTGTGTGAGTGACATGCTGCGCTGACAGTTTAAAGTCACTGATAGTCCTGTAGGAGGAAGAACATTTAGTATTAAGTGTTTAAATAGCTGTGCTTCAGGATGTCTAGATGAAGCAGACTTATCACATGGTTACTTAGGAGCACAAAAATCCATCAGGAAATGTTTTTAAAATAGCATTTTAGGTTGCTTTTATTCACTATAGGTCTGGTAAAGCATGGTTTAAACCTCTTTACATTACTGTCGTTTGTAAACAATGAGATTCAGCCTGCAGTAATAGGAATTTGGTCCTCACCCATGAAGACATCTTCAACTTGTGAATACTCACCTACCAAAATCTAACATCTAGCCGCTTAAAACAAAAGCTACAATTAATATTACCAGACTAAACAGCATGAAGCAGATTCATAAGTACAGTACATATAATGTAATATTTGATTTTGAATGCAGCCCTTGTCTCCTTAATACTTAACCAGGGCATGAGTCTAGAGAGTGATAAATAAAACATTTCTCTATGTGTTTTGGCTGATCTGTAGCCAGTCGCCTCACAAAGTATGCTGACTGATAGCACACGGACTCATATGGCTCTGAAGTCAAGGAACGTTTACAGTTTCATTAAACTACTGAGACTCAGCCCTGGTTGAAGGCTATATTGTAATATACTACGTAATAAACTGCAACACACTACACGACATACTATACTACATCATACTATTCACACAATAAACCAATGAATGTACTAATGAACAAACTACTATATTAAACTAATTAATATGTGTACTATGGTAATGAATGGCATTTTGACATGCTGTTGATATGGTAGTGTGTTTGGATGCAGCCAAGCTGTGTGTTTTAGGAAGAAACAGACTTGGCGATCCCTCCTGTCTAGACACCTGGCCACAAACCACTGACTTAACTGTGGCTCCACGGGACACAATGACTCTGGTTTGATTAAATTAACAAAACAAAAAAAAGACCAGAACAAGGTTTCCTGAGGGTAAGGCCACGCTACCAAGCTCAAACAACCAGTCTGTTGGAGCCCACAGCAACAGAACTGATTACCTTTCTTACCCTTTATGGACAAAGGTATTGGGACACACCTGTTTTTCATGGTTTGAGCTAGGCCCCTTACTTCCAATGATGGGCAATCTTAATGATTCAGCATTCAAATATATTTTGGACAACGCCGCGCTTCCAACTTTGTGGACACAGTTTGGGGAAGAACCTTTTCTATTGCAGGATGACTGCGCCCCAGTGCACAAAGCAAGCTCCACAAAGAATGGCTGGATGAGTTCGGTTTGGAAGAACTTGACTGGCCCACACAGAACCCTGACCTCAACCCTATCCAACACCTTTGGGATGAGGTGGAACGGCGAACCAGGCCTTCTTGTCCAACATCTGTGCCCGACCTCATAAACTCTCTACAGTATGAGTGGGCACAAATTCCCACGGAACCACTCCAAAATCTTGTGGAAAGCCTTCAAATAAGAATGGAAGCCGTTATAGCCGCAAACGGGCGCCCAAGTCCATATTAAAGTCTATGTATTTGAATGCAATGTCATTAAAGTCTCTGTTGATGTAATGGTCAGGCGTCCCAATACTTCAGTATTTTTCCATGTAGTGTATACTAAGTACTCCGTACCTTGTTACTCAGGTTCTCTTTGACGGCTCGTCGACTCCTCTTGAGTTTGATGGACGGGGAGCGAAGCAGACTCCTAATTCTGCTCTTAATAGTCGAGCCCTCCATGGCGGCTCATAATCCAACAGTCCAGTCAACTAAAAGCATCCGCGCTCCAAACCGTCTCCCTCTGAAGACACACGTCTGTTCAACTTGTTTAAAACGAGCGTGAGGGGAAAAAAACACAACCCTAAAGTTTCAGCCTCCACCAGCAGCAGCTGGTCTGCCCTGATTGGCTGGGACTTTTCTTTACCTGCGCTCCAGCACCAATCAACAGGAAGGGGGCGGAATCTGAGGCGCAATCTTATTGGACGAGAATTTACAGGCACTTTCACCCTTCATTGGTCCAGGCACCCCTTCGAATTACTGAATTACTTTAAAGGTGTTGAGAGGTTACGAACTAGTACACTTTTGGGGAAGAACCTTTTCTATTCCTGCACAACTGTGGCCCAGTGCATAAAGGAACGTCCATACAGACATGTTTGGACCAGTTCAGTGTGGAACGTAACTGGCCTGCACAGAGCCGGAACGCAGAGTGCGCACAAGGCCTTCTCAACAAACATCAGAGCATGACCTCATAAATCCTCTACAGAATGAATGGGCACAAATTCCTGCAGAAAGCCTTCCAAGTAGTAGTCTAGACCAACACCATATGTATTTGAATGCAATGTCATTAAAGTCCATGTTGGTGTAATGGTCAAGTGTCCCAATACCTTTGTCCATATAGTGTATTGTGTGAATAGTGAGGTCACTTTTATGCATATTTAACTCTACAGACGTTTGACCACTGCTATGAGCATTTCTAACTGTGGAACAGAGGGGTTCAAAGGACTCTGAATGACTTCACATGTTAAGGGTTGAATTAAGTAGACATTTTGAAAATTAGTAGAATTTTGTGCAACCATAGCTCTGGAGCAGCTGCACAAGGTTAAGGTCACCACGTCCAGCTGCACAAGGTTAAGGTCACCACGTCCAATGCCAGACATTGGCTAGAGGGGTATAAACCCCTCAGCATTGGGCTGTAGAACTGTGCTCTATAGAATATCACTGGGATGAAATGGCGTTAGTGATCCAGAACTAATCATCCAACAGTAGTACCTGACCTCACGTATGCTCATGTCTAACAGCAGTCAAACTCTCACAGCAATGAGTCTACAAACTTTTGGACAGATAACACAGCAGAACTGATCATGTGCTTTGTAAATGCACCTTATGGACACTGTCAGAACAATCCCCAGTACTATTTCCATCAGCCCGAATTTGAAGTCTTTATACCTGCTCAAGGCCACATTATCATCAGTCCTAAACAGACAAACTAACAAAGCCATTTTTAAAGTCATATGAATGGCCACAAACATTTACACTCAGCATAGACTTCAGTTACACATGACTAGTCAACACCTGCATAGGCAGTCTTACAAAATCGTCGCGTTTCTTTATGAAATTTCCTTTTGCATGCTTTAATAAACACCACAAGTACTTCTTCAGTCATGAGACTTAGATTTATTTTGACAAAAGGTGAGTGATGAATTCAGTAATCAGTTAGATCATCACCATCATTAAGAATCATGATCTGATTAGGTGTTTGCACTGTGAACATGAACTAGTTTACTCCGTGATATCAGTAATTACAAAACTATGAACAATGCATTACAAATAATATACAAAAAGTAAATTGCGTATAACATTACCCCAATATGGGGTTCATGGAACTGATAACATTCATACATTAATTTAATGTTTTGTTTAAATGCTGTTCGTATTTTAGGCCAAAAACCTCAGATCAGGCACAGGTAAACATTTGCAGCATCCTCATTACAGGGAAAAGATAAACAGTACATTACGGACAGACTTGATATGGCCTTCAAACGAGAGGTAGAGCTGCTTTTCTCTGTATCTTTGGATATCTGAGCAGGCACATCTAGAGGACTTTCTGAGAACAATTTGTCATCCTATTTCACCTAAGAATTGCATCAAAATGGACAAAGACAGAGAGAGAAGCTTCAGTAAAAGAAAGTTGATGTGAGTCACTGCCATTCATCTAAATACCCTTGTCCTTTTTTTCCTTGGGGTACTTCTGGTTGACATTCTGTTGGAGGCAGGAGATTTGTTCCTAAGCATTCTAGTCCCTAAGGTGTCAGGGTCACACAAGTCATCTTTTATGACTTCACTTTTTGCCCTCCTTTTCCTCATTTTCAATATACCTGCAGTGGTCTCTTTGTCTTTTTCTAAGTCAGGCACATTGTGACTTTGGAGAGAACTCTCGCTGACTGGGGGAGATGAACTCGGATTCTCTTGGTTTGGTTCCTCCGACCCAGAAGATTTCTCAGCTTCTTTGCAGATCTTTGCGGAGTTGACCCTTTCTGTACCAGTCTCTTTATCTTGCAACTCCAAAGTAACGTCCAGAGAGTTTTCTGCTGACCTAGGGGTATGAGGAGAGCTCGGTGGAGGAGACTTTTCAAGACACAGAAGCTTTTCAGAAGTGTCAGTCTTGCCAAAGGACTGTAATACAATCTTCGGCAAAGTGAATGGTCCCGCTGCTAAAAAAAATTAAAAAATAAATAAATAAATAAAAAAACAGTTAAACAATCCCAAATACAAGTTAATATGCTATGATTACCATCACATCATGTTTCTAAGATCAGAACTATTTTTGGGGGGGAAACATACACGCACACACAATATGTTACCTTTTTGACTGAGTGCAGTTTTTGAGTTTGGTACTGAGGGAAGGGGTAGTGCTCTCTGATCAAGTTCTGGTACTGTATTTGACCCTATAAGAAAATAACCGTTCAGATGAAACGTTCAGTCACCTTTCAGTTCAGACACGTTTCCACCTCAAAATATAATAATAAAAGAAAAACCCTCTAAAGTGCCCAGTCACAAGACTGACTCATGTCACTCCTGTTATAGTACCCACACACTATATTTATGTCCTCTCACACTTCCACCTTCTCACAGATCTGGGTAGGCAAGCTAATTAGCTAACTTCCCATTCAATTTTTCAAGTGTGAGATCATACTAGATTACTGCTCCCAAAATGGTTCATAGGTCAATTATAACTGAAAATGACATTCACTTTAATTATCAACAGTACCAAAAGCAAGGCAGCAAATTTTACATATACCAGAAATCCTAGACACACCAGTTAAAGTCTAGGTACCTGATGGCCCGGGATCCACAGTAAAATGTTTAGGTTTTGGTATTGGAGGTAAACCACTGGAGGTCTGTGCTACAAGTTTCAAGATGACATCCCCTAAAATAAATAAATGTATATATTTAATATAAACTGTTTAGATCTAGAAATCAAAATCACTTAACAAGCCTAGTCATTTTTGGGCTGTAAGGAATCTGGCCTTATAAGAGGTGACAAAGATGCTTTAAACAATAGAAATTAAAAACTAACGATGAAACAGTTTGTGCTGTGAGCATGAACAGATAAAAGTGTATGTATGTAGAACTGAAATCTCAATAGATTACTGAAATAATTCCCCCAGCACTGGGCCCACAGCATCAGTATAGCTAATTTAGCAACTATGCAAAAACGCACAAATTAGGGTACGCTTGTAGTACCTGGTCTAAATGAAGGCAAGGGTTCAGTCACTTGGTTGCCCAATAACACAGGATTTGATGTGCATGTGTCTGAACTCTCATCCACAGCCACTGTAAAGGTTGAGCATAATACAGATTAATATAAGTCCTATCAAGTCCACTGTATGGTCACTGTTAATTCCTAGCTTTCAATATGCAATCTAAAAGTAATGATTTACATCTAGAAAAATGACACATATTCCACACCAACATAATGTGAGAATTCTGTAACATTTAAAGTTTCATTATGATTTTTCATATATTTTGTTTCATGATACTTGCTCATGTTCATAAAACACTAACCTGTGGGAGTAACTGAAGGCTTCCTAGAAGATTTCTTGGATCTTTTTCGGACGTAATTAACGGATTTCCACAGTCCAAGGCGAGGCGGGAGTTTGTTGCCTTCACTGTCTAGGCGTCGGGATTTTTTGGGGGGACTTGACAATGGTATCAAATTTTGGATGTCAAAATGCTTATCTTCCTCACAGGAATTTTGCTTGACCATCTTCTTTCTTTTTCCTTTTGAAATGAAAAATGAATTCAATCCGGCACCTCAGACATTCAATTAAGTGAATCACTACTTCCACAAAGACATTTTAATTTCCAGGACTGCCACTGCCATCTGTGACCAGTCATCTCTTCAGCTGTAACTGTCCATTCATTTAGTGAGTGGGAAAGACGTGACAGTTTCTTATTCCACTAACCAATCCAGTGTGTTGGGTAAATGACCTTGTGTCAAAAGGTACGCATTAGCTCATATCCACTCAACTTGGTGACTACTCAGTAATAGCAGAGATGCTTACAGGGCTAAACGTTTTATAAAACTCCCTCTTAACTGTGTGGGCCTGAGGATTTGTTTTGTATCATACTTGCATTAATATCTCAGCAGCTATATGACATTACTCAAAAATTATAAGAACACAAATGAATGCTGATTTCATCATTTGTGTGAAGTGTGGTCAATTGTTTGTGCAGAGTTTAGTTTGATTTTATAACCTCATTACAGTTATCTTTGGTCTCATGAGTGAATTCATAACACCAGTTTGGGACAGCATACTTAATAAAATGAGAGAATTCTGTAACATTTAAATACATATTACCATATTATTTCTTTCATACTAACCTGTAGGAGTAGCTGAAGACAGCCCTGAGGTTTTCTCAGATCTTATACGTGTGTGATTTGTTTTAGATTTCCATAAGCCAAGACGAGGTGGGACTTGGTTATCTTCACGGTCTAGCTGTTGGGGGATTACTTTAAGACTGGTCACTGGAGCTGGTACCAGCTTTTGGAGGTCAAGCCATTTTTCCTGATCACAGTGTTCTTTGAAATTTGTTTTGACCATGTCCTCCGTCTTTCCTGTTGGAATAAATAGAATTTAGTTAGGGTTTCTGACCCACTCAGTTAAGCTTCCAAAATGACAGGGTTTGATTCCCAGCACTCTCTGTGCCATCTATGGAAGGTGTCCAAGTTTAACTGGTCGTGCTCTGAACACACGGGAAAGATGCAGTTTCTTGTTCCACTGAACAATCTGCCGACCAATCCACAGCGTGAGAGTCATGCAGACAAAATGAGAAATTTATCTTCCCCTCATAGCATGTTGAGTCGTTTATCACCAAACAAGCTTAAAAATCTTAACTGGCTTTATTTGTTTCAAAGGAAGGTATGCATCAGCTTAAATTGATAGCTACTGTGTAATAGCAGAGACTGGGATGGCTTGAAAATGTTGATTAGTGCTACGTATCTTACCAGATAACTGCGCGATTGTACTGACATAGGCAGACTGTCTCTGAAGTAATGCTTTTTTCCTCTCCTCTAAAGTTCGGTTGCGGTCCTCTAGAGCTCGAATCATGAGCCGGGCCTGCAACAGAGCAAACAGAAAAACAGTTAGTTTCTCTTTTCCAACATAATTACTCATTTTTTTCTTAAGTATGGATCAAGATGAGCAGATGAGGTGCGTCAACCTCACAACTGCTCACAGTATTACAATTAATAAAATCTCCCCTGCATTTTTATGATTTGACGATCAAACGAGGACAGCGTTACCAACCTGAATGAGAATGTCATCCTTGCATATCTTAATTTGTTCCTCAATATTCAGTGCTGTTTTCAGTGAAGCAAAGGACTGTCGCATTTCACCTCGGCGCATGCGTTCCTTCTCCGTGTGAGTTAAACGTCCCGCTAGCGTGTTTGCTGACAGAGACTTTCTGTCAAAAGTGTCTACACTTTGATTAAGCTGCCCAAAAAAAATAAATAAATGTGTCTGTGTTACAATTATAAAGGCTGGAAAAAGTGATGACAATATGACACCTTAAGCCTAGTCCAGTATTATGAAGAGAGATTTTCCATTGAAAGAGAAATATAGTCCAGGACTAGTTTTTATACCTGTCTGGGAAATCTGTCCTTAAGGTCTAAATGTAATCATAACGTACAATTACATATATGAGTAAACATACCTTTATTCTGAATTTATTTTTTGTTCCTTTCGTTTGTCTTGCTTCCCTGTGTGGATGTTGTACGGCGGTGAGTTAGAGAAAATAATCATGAATAATTCACATAAAATCAAAAATGTACTTTTTTGCAAAAATGCAAATACATACAAATAAAAATACTTAGCCCTTTTTTTTTTTTTTTAAAAAATATACTAGTTAGATTGCTGCTTTTATCTAACCTGTATTTTGTGATTTTGCCTTTCATCTTGGTGACAATCAACATTTCTTGATTTTCTTCAAATGACTCAATGTCAACATCTTCATCTTCTTCACTGGATGTATTCGCCTAGGATTCAGACACAACTTTACAAATGTATTCTTCACATTCTTATAGCCCCCCGCATTAATTTCCATCATTATAACAATGGGCAAGAGAGTGTGCGATGGGCAAGTATTATGTCAGCAGGGCAACTCACACTCTCATTTGGTGTTTCACTGTTACTGCTGGATTCCAAGTCATTACTTGAATCCTCTTCATCACTACTTGAGTTTCTCTCATTTTTATCTCTTGAAACTTCACTGCGATCAGAGTCAGAAACATTGCCTGGGTCCTCATCTTCATCATATAAGTCCATTTGACTGACATCATTCTCTTCATCTCTACGTAGTTCATGGTGTGATTTCTGAAACCTGTTCCTTTTCTCAAGCTTTGGCTCCTCTGGTACATCATCTTTTCTTGGAACTGGTTCAGCTTTTCTGAAAGTCTGACTATAGTGGTCTAACTGTTTGCCAAATTTACATTGGAGCTTATTGTTCTCAGAGATTGATTTATGCATTAAAGAAAAACTAGAACTCTTTGGATCTGTTTTCTTTGAGACCAGGCTTGGCAGATGTTGTACTGGTACAATAGATATTGCTGGTGTCTGACCTTCCAGTAAAGGGCATGAGACATCACCAACAATGTCTATGTAATCATTTTCATCTTCATCCTGTTGTAGAAAACAACTGCTTTTGGAGGAAATGGAGAATAACGAATCTGCCTGACCTGGACTAACTGAAGTATTTGGCTCCGAATTTTGTTTGTTGTTGTCATCAAGGGGATTGGATACTACTGTCTGATTCTTACTAACTGCTTGCTTGTGACTAACTGGTAAAATATTTTCAGGGACAGAGCTTTGTTCCTTGGCCAGGAGGTCAAAGCATGTGTCTGGCGGTAGGGGGTCACTGTTAGGTTCTATTTTAATAAAACCCCTAAAAATGTCTCCAGAACCAAGACATTGTTCTGTACTGTCAAAGTGGTTGGAAAGTTTACAATCCAGGGTTACACAGTCTGTGGCTTCTGTTTCAGTGATAACTGGAGAACTGCTTTTTGGGGTAAGATCTTTGATACTAGACCGGCTAGCCACCACATGTTTCTGTGCCAAATTGTTATAGGGTTCAGAGTAAGTGGGAGTTGGGGAACAATCTTCTTGAAGTAGGACGTTCTTCTGGACGTTACAGGGGCTGGAGGATAATGTCTCTTTTGGTTTATTACTGGGTTCTTTCTTTACTTCAATTGAGGAAACATTTTGGTGTGGCTCTTGTTCACTATCCTTGAGAGTACAGCTAGATGCATCTGCAAATGAGTCCTCATGGATTTGTTCTTTGTCTTTAGTAGGCAGACTAGATTTCATATGTTGTTTCGGTTCAGCACTAGCCGGAGACGTCTTGGAGTGCTCATCTGTCTCAGGTGGAAAGCCCTTTCTGCGAGTTTGGGGACTGTCTGAAATGTCAGTTTCTTCAAAGTGACATGCATCAGAGGCACTGGGGCTAATATCAGTTCTTGCTGTGTTCATTGAATTACTGTCCATCATGCCAGCTAGATTACTAACAGAAGCATCAGCATTACTATTATGTTCACTGAAATCTCCATTCTCCTCGTCATCAGCTGAATCTTCATCTGTCCATAGTACTTGTTCTGCTCCTTTAGGCGGCCAATTATCAAGGTCATCCTCGTCAGATTTACAACTGTCATCACTTTTCAGTACCATCTCTGCTCCTTTCGGTACCCAATCATATTTGCTAGCAGTTTTCCTGTTGGGATTTACTGAATCTAAGGTTTCTTCCTTAAGCTCACCTTCACCAAACCCTTCTGAATTCACGGCACTCCTGCCATCACTTGAGCCAGCTGCATTTGTTGAGCTGTTGTTGGAAGTTTCTAGAATGTGTGTACTGGTATTGTCTTCTGAGGCCTGGCATTTCTGTTCAGGGTTCTGGGAACAACTCTGGGAAATTTCTTTTTCCATGGGTTCATCCGTTGGTGGCACTTTGACAGGATGAGATGTAGTTGTGGTATCTGCAGGAACCGCTGGTAAACCAGAATGTGACCCCAGGGGGAGTTTTATGAGAGTAAAACCTCCAGGGAGTACTAAAGTAGAAGGGCTGGCAGCAACACGTGGATCAGGAGGTTTAGCACCCAGCTGTGATCCTATAGCCTTGCCCTCAGCACTAGGGGGGCATATTCGGAAGGAGAATGTTCCTGTTTTCCCTGGAAAACTAGACTGTAAATTAAATGCTGGTGTTCCACTGGCAATACTCATTCCACTACTTCCGGAAAGGGAGAGGATCTTCGGTGCAGTGACTGGGAAAGGCCTAAGTAATGTCTCTGTAGGAGAAAGAGTGCTCAAAGGTTTCTGTACTGATTGGTTGTCTTTAGGCAGGCATGTGTTAGTAGCTGTTTGAGCAACCTGTGGAGTGCTACCTGTGCGTCATTGAAGAGAAAAAGGAAAACAAAATGATTTTAGAAACACAGAGAGAGCAAAACATGTTAGTCAACAGGTCATTTTAGATTTAGTATATTGATGACTAAATCATTCATTCATTGCACTTCTCTCATTTTTGCTAGGCAAAACAATGTCTGCTCATACATCAGTTCATATGCTTTAAAGATATAGATACTACAGAAATGTATAAAAGCCCACTAACCTTCACTGTTTAAACAGGGTTGTGGCTGACCAATAGGCCCAGGGACAACAGGCACTACTTGAATTATTTGGCCATTGTACAGACAGCACATATTTGACCCTAGTACTCCTGGTAATTGCTGCAGGACCATTTGCTGCCCAGATGGGAGGGTAGCAGTTCCTGCTGAAGGTGTAACTGTCAAGTTCAAAGGTTGGACTGGAAGAGGAGGTTTGGAGCCAGCAGACACAGTGGGAGTTGTAACAGGAGGTATAATAGGAGAGGTTACAGAGGCATCTGCCTTTAGAGGTGTGCTCTGATCTAAAAATACGACAAACATGCTATTGTTAATTTTTTCAGCACTTTCAGTTATGGAGGTCTTTCATTATTATCTATCATTATTATTCTGAGAACAGAAGATCATCTGTAACAACCATGCAATTGGCATGTTTTACATCTAGTAAACTGTACATAGGTCACAGTGTTTTCTAAGCCAATATCTCTACGATATAGTTAGAAATGAAATAAATAAATAAATAAATAAATAAAAAACAGGACAGACCTAAGCCCGGTAGTAGCATTCGGTTTATGTCTTTGAAACGGAATCAAGAACATTCCTGCTAGGCTACTAAATTAGCCTTTAAAAGACTTCTTAACTAAAGAAAGCTCTGGGAAATGCCTAAGGAAAGAGTTGACAAGCTGAACTATCTATAAGGCCTAACTAGCATTGCACATTGAACTTACCGGAAAGCATTGAAAGAGCACACAAAGTTAGCTTGGATTTTTTTGGCCTTTCGGAAACTGTGTTTGACTCAGGAACTCTGGCTGGATGAGGTCTGGGTGACACTGAGTGAGTTGGTCTTGGAGTATTTGACTCTTTGGGTACAGCACTGGGCTCAACAGAGGCTTGGGCGAGACAATGTTTGGGTACATCAGCTAGGACTTTGGGCTGATGTTGAGGTCTATGCTGCAGCCTGCCAGTGACAAAAGCCGCAAATCGATTGGCTGGATGTAATGCTCCCATCTGGCCTAATAACAGTTTTGCTTGATTGTACGTTTTACCGTTTACCTGCAGAACACACAAATGGGGATGTGATGATATTACTCTACAGGCACCGAAAGGCAGTCAAACAGAACTCTGACAACTTGGACTGTTTCCTCTCTCAGAACTTACCTTAACTAACCCAAGAGCAGGACCTCCTGGATTCTTTTTGTGAGCCTTGAGATATCCAGCAGGAAATGCACGAGTGTGCAAGGGAGAAATCCTTGATGTGTTTTTACAGGATGGCTTCTCTGGCTGCTTACTAATCATGGGGCTGTCCTTTTTCCTGGGAGCCGTGGGTTTAGAGACTGTACCATTTCCTTAATATTTAGGTAAAAGAGGTCAATCAGGCTAAATACATACTTATGTAGTTGCACAAATCCTTGGACATATCAAAATATTGATTCAGGTTTTAATACTTTCCACATCATCAACAACGTTACCTTTCTTAGTTTGTGTTTCCCCAGTCTTCATTGGTTTCTTCACCAGCTGGTCACTGGCCACTTTTTGTTTCTCTGCCCGCGAGACACACACCTTATATGTAACTGTAGAACAAGTCTCTCCTTTTTTTACTGAGGTCGAGAGAAGCTGCACTTTGTACACGCCAAGGCAGAAAGGCTCTGAGAGAAGGTTACTGCTAATGCGCCAGAACAGCGTATTCAGCACCAAGCTCCGATGAGGTTCCCAGTTACACTCAGACAGGATTTCCAGCAGTTTAGTGGGCTCTGGTTCCTCTGGCGTCACTACAGAAGGTGCACATTTTGGGACATTGGTGGTACTTTTTTCTAGGTAAGAAAAATAATATAGGTAAGAACTCTTATAGAAACATTTAACTGTCATTACTGACCAGTGAATCTACAAAACATTACCCTTGAGTCCAGTAACTCTGTTTGCACATCATATAATAAAGCATTACCTGATAACCTCATAAAATCCAAAATTGTAACATACAACTTATATTTATAACGTTTTTCTATGTTAGCTGAAATAATGCAATAAATTTCAAAATTACAAATATCAACCTGCTTTTCTTTGAGAGGTAGATGGGACACCTGCTTCAATACACAGATCCTGAAAGGGAGAATTTTATATAATTTCAGAGGATTATATCACAAAGACTTAACTTCAAAACATGAAGGATTGGAAAAGAGCTTTTCAAAACACAACTGAACAGTGCCCCAGTGTCATACTACTTACAAGTTGTTCAGCTCCCTGCCTCACTTTTTTGTTAGGGAGCATGTGAAGCTGAGGAGGTGGATTACTGTTATACTCTCTCACACGAGCACATGTCATCATGCTTTCAAAATACAGGTACACAGGATCTTTCTCCTCCTCCTGTATCTATAACCAAGCCAAGTACATAGATTAGTTTCATTTTAGTTCTCAAGCTGGTACCATTCATCACAGTTCTGAGGCTAATTCTATTAATTTATGTTTATATCTGCGAAGTTAATTCAAAAGAACTCTTATTCACCTGAGGAGCTGGACAAGGAACACAGCTGCGCTTACGAAGCACTTTAAGAGAAGGTGCAGGCTCCGGAACAAATAGAGGCTCTGCATTGTCATCCTCTGTCCTCCATTTCCATAAAGTGGTGATACTTGAAGCAGGTGGTGGTCTATCATCCTTCTCTGTGTCTGCAATCGATTTAATGCAAGTGCACATTGCAACATTTAATGTAATGGGTAGGATTTTCAATTATTAATTCATTTTATCAGGAAGTTTAGTTTTAGAGCTAATATGACCTTCAGTTAAAAGTATCAGCTCAAAGCATGTGACTGCCACAGTGACACTTACGAAAAGCCATCAGTGCCCTTCTGCTGCCCCCCTGGACCTCAGCAACTTTTGGAGGGTGGATCAGTAGAACTTTATGTCTGAAACAGTCGCAGTCAAACATGCACTGAACTCGTCGGCAGTGGATGGGCCCTCGAATTTTCCTTTGCAAGCTATCACAGATACAGCCCAACCGACAGAAGTCCTCTGAACATGCAAGTTCTTTAAGATGGAGAAGACTCAATTTAGTCCTCTTCACAGATTTCTGTAGATATTAAAAAACATAGCTCAACAATTCAGACTTCGTGCTGATTGCTTATAAAAGAAATCACAGCAAGCTTTGCTTGTAATGCCATACCTTAGAAGTCAGCAGAGAGCTGAGAGCAAAGTTTGCTCTCTCATTGGTGATGTGTGTACGGACTTTCCCATGAAAGAGTGCATCCTTCTCCATGTCCTGGAGCATGGAATGCACCTGCGTTTTAGCAGGTGTCGCACCACAACTCCATCTCAGCTGAGGTCTGCATTGTCGGTTCTTTGTTCCATGACTAGCAGAACTTATAGCTTGATCGCCTTGAAATGAACTTGCAAGATTACTGTCATTCCCTTTGCTTTCAAATGTAGTATCGTGAGATCCTTCTGAACTAAGAGGTACCGATTCTTTTGGAGACTTAAGAGAAGGTCTGGTCTGAATATTGTTTGCAGGGTTGGAACAGACCTTGTTTAATGGTGTACATCGGTTCTTCAGTAGACTATCCAGTGTTACCACATAACTGCTGCTCTTGGAAGGCAGTTGGTAAGATACTGGAGTTGAAAAGCCCGTAGAAAAGACAGCAGCACGATCACTGATCTGCTGAGCCTCGTTCTCAAGATACTCATCAAGCAGGTCACTGCAGAACGCAGAAATGTTTCTTGGACCTATTCACCAACAAAAAGGTTAAATGTCATTGTATTCACCTTCAGGTGTTGCTTTATTATAGCCATATTGTGCAAATAAAGACAGGGAGATTATATCTACAGGATTTCAGCAAGAACACATGCCTACCTTCAGGAGTATTCGGCGCTGTGGTGGGGTTTAACCTATCTCTCCAGCCCTTTATCTTTGTGGGATCATTTGTCTTTCCAGTCCGAGACACAAATGAACCAGCACTATCTACAAAACAACATTTTTTTACTTAACAGTACAGAATGCTAAGTAAATAATGATTTATGCAATAGTTTCCCTCACCAAACATTTTACTATGATAACATACAAACATTTTACTCACCATGGGATGATGGATTCATTTGATCCAAACTATTGTGAATAGGTGGCGGGAAAGGCAAGCTCACACCAAGGTACTTTAAGTCTATGGACACCGCTGGATCCAGAAGGCACAACTTTATTCCAACTGAAATGAAATAACATTCAAAATAAACCTTTTTTTCCTTTAGTCTATTAAAACATCGAGAGAATTTACTTTCATCATGTCAAGCAGTTGGACATTCTCTGCACACCTTCCTGTAAGAGTGGGTGAATGACCTGTCTGTGCTTCTGCTGTTTCAGATGAAGCAACAGAATACTCTCCAACTCAGAAATTCTCTCCTCCAGAGGAAGACTCACCCCTATAGCAACACAAAAGACACAGAAAACAGGAACGTCTACAGAAAAGCTCAGCAAACAAATTAAGCAACTACAGGACTGTATACTTTTGTAAAAGTTCTAGAATTCAGTAGCACAGACAAATTCAGTACAACCAGAAAAGGTACCAGGATACGTGTTTGCTAGTAATAACGTAAAATTATATACATGCATTACAGTGGACACTCATTATATCACACGTTACACAAATCCTCCTCTGTGCCAAGTTGCATAAGAATAGCTTAATATGAATCTTCTAATGATCACGTCAGTAATGACTCCACTACTGGGTGGGAAGAACAACCTAAAGCTGCAAAAATTTGTCATAGAGAGCTCACTACTAAGTAAAAAAAAAAAAAGCAGCAACAATTCAGCGAAACAAACATACATGTTTTACATATGTATTCTCTAGCCTGCAACTAAATTATTTAACTGATCAAGCTAAAGTCTAATTATTTAATTAATAAAATCATTAAATAATTACATCCAGTCTTTTTGCCCCAATCATTTAAAGATGCAATAAAAGAACAGTAGTCACATTGCCCCTATGCTTCCTGTAGTGTTCCGTTTTAGCACATCAGCCAACTGCTCACCCGTGTGCTTCATAAATTGGTTGTGTCTGGGGGAACTCATTTTTTGGAAGTTCTCACGTAACATTGCTGACTGCCACCTAACTGTCACCTAACTAATGTCCTCTTTAGACATATAACATAAATAAGATTTCTAATCTGAAGTTAATTAAAATATCTACTCTGTAAAATCAATCAAAAATAGCCGACATAGGAAAGGATGACAAAGGACATTATTCTACATACCTTCAACTTCATGAGTATCTGGCTGACTCTGGGTTTCGGGCACTGGAGACACAGATGCTTCAACATGCTTCATGTTTTGAACATGAATATCCAAGGCCTCCTTTGAGGAACAAATTAAAAGAAATATTTGAATAAACCATATAACTAGATAGATCAGCTAAACAAGCACTGGTTCTTACATCACAGTTACAAAGTTATTTATAATGATATTAAATACAGACTTTAAAGTCAATGTGAGTCCGAAAACATTTTCTTCTATACCATGACATACTTCCAAATGTTCTCTACCATGTCATACTTCTTAATGCTTTACAAAGCATTAAAGAGGGTCTCTGATTTAGCTGAGCATTTTGCTCAATGATAGGAGGTAGTGGTGCCAAGGTGAGTTACTGGTTAATTTCTTACTTATTATTTTGGCAACCCATTCCAACGTTTTCAAGGAGGGCAAAAGTCACTACTCGACCAGCAAAGATTATTATATTGAACAGCTCTTTTAAATTGTAGGCTTCATATGACCAGGAACATGAACTAACAGTACCAAGGGTCAGTCCTGATTTTAGGTTGACTTATAAAGTACATATGTACCATCATACCTTTTCGGTAAAAGATACAAACAGCATCCCATCCACATCTTCAAGGTCTGGTCGCAAAGAAACATCAAGAGGAGTGATTACAGAATGGGGTTTTGAATACCTTGCATTAGACCACCATTTAGATTTTGCTTTCCTAGCCCTCCGAAAAGGCTTACGCCTAAAAGGGGATGTTGCATTCCGCCTGTTCACTTCATTAGTATGAAGGAGAGACTGTTTGGGTAGTGAAACAGCAGGAACCTTCAGCTTCCTTCTTCCCTGAGAGTGAGAAACCTGAGCAGGTATGGCTGATTCCACAGGCAATTTTTCATGTGCATAGCTAATTTGGGAATTAACTACATCCTCAGAGATGAACTTCAGGCTTTCAGCACTGCTCACAGGAGAAACAAGTCCATTAATGGTTTGTGGGGGTACTTGTATGGACGCAGTCACATGCGGTTCAGTATCCAAAGGTGCTACATGCTCACGCAGGTCAGGTGTTGCCAAGGGCTGCTTGACAACAGCTTCCTGGCTTTTGTCATTTTCACTGGAATTCATATCCTCTTTGCACAAAGAAACACCATTCAGGTAACTTGAGGCTGCATTCTTCATTTTTGTTAAGATCCCATCTCCTTCTTTAAGAGCTGGTGACTCTGGATTTTTCCTGTAAGAGGAGAAGGCAAAAAATATTTTTTATTTTATATATT
>JBBIGA010124244.1:0-24854 GCA_037576975.1 Alestes dentex | reverse complement strand
GCAGCTCCTGGTTTAATTTAATGAAGGACTGATCGAGTCGAACCAGGTTTCTGATGAAACTACAGTAATACTGGACTACAACAAGAACTCACTGATATAATAAATATAAAATCACCATTACCTGTATAATGTTATTTGTATTTATTCTTTTGATTTTTATTTAGTATATTTTGTAATATTAATGTAAAAATAAAAAACACTCACTACTCATCTAAACAGTTTTTAAGCATTATTTTTGGAGACTTTTGCACAGTATAAAACCATTTCTGTGGAACCTTCTTTAAGAGAGGGGTCCTGATCTGGTGTAAAGCCCAAAAGCTCCTCATAATGGCTGAATGGTTGCACTTAAGGGGAATGTACTTTTTCACAAGGGGGATGTAAGTGCAGCAGAGGTCTTTATTTTTTCAGTAAATACAATAACCACTTACTTGTACTCTCCTTCTGTTACCTGACATTTTTTTGAGCACCTGAAACCAGAAGGGACGAATAGTGTTTCACAGCACTGTATATGGAACAGTTTATTCTGATGACCATCCAAGGTTGCTGCATCACAGCATGGCATTGAGGCTAAAATTAGGCTGAAAACAATGTGTTTTGAATGCTCCTATTCATGGAAAAATGAGCAAATCATCCAACTGCTGTGAAAAGCAATGAGAAGATAATCCCTTTAAAACAGAAATGAATGCACCACTCACTCACTGCTGGAACTCGCTGAGCGTAATAAGGCCCACTTTATTGGCTCTTTCCCACAGGTGTATAGGAACCATGCTGCACCTAAAAGTGCAGCTCTCTCCCACAGTTTATGGCCAGTTGTCCCAAAACCGCATCGAACCAGCGGACAGTTTTGTCTGTCAGAGCCACTTTCGATACATTTACATTTACGGCATTTAACAGACGCTTTTATCCAGAGCGACTTCCATTCCCTCACTACAGGGGCAGTCTCCCTGGAGACATCTGGAGTTAAGGGTCTTGCTCAGGAACCCAGTGGAGGTGTGCTGAAGGTAGGATTCAAACCCATGTCCTCTTGGTCCAAGAAGTTTCCTACTCACTAGGCCACCACCACCCTGATATTGATATTGTGGTCTTTCACATTTTTTTATTATTGAGTTTTTATATTTTTCCCTGCATTCTTTAGCAGTGTGACGAATACCTAACCCAGGTAACGTGTTAGTGTGGTCCTGGATCACCTTCACGTTTCTCACAGCGTTAAAGATAAATTAATTACCATCAAAGAAAACTCCCAAACAGATAACTGTGCTTGTACTTCGTTGACTTTCCAGTTGCTAGTTTGTGTTTACCTTTTTTGCAAGGACAGTAACCAACAATGACTTCCATGTTGTGATAACATTTTGACCAATCAAAAGTGATGCAGTCAGCTTGGCTGCGTCCTGCTTTTGGCCCTGCCATCGAGCAGTTCAGATACAGCTTGGGTACGGGTTGTTTTATTTATAATGGTAAAACATTTGTTTGAGGTACGACACAGTTTCTTGTGCCCGTGGGAATGTGCCATAAATTAGGTTCCTCTGATGTTTACGATGGTCAGAGTCACAAAAAGTGATTCTGTAACAGGTGGGTTGTGAATATGAACCAAGAGTAATTAAAACAACATGGGTCTGGGTGGGTCCCCAGTGCAGCTTGATCATTAACCTAATCAAGGACCCCCACTATACCTAGCAATAAACACATCAGTTGAGTCAGGTGTATTTTATCATTCTTCATTTAATCTGGGAATTGCACTGATAGGAAAACCTAATTTTCACCACTCCACCATCAAAATGATAACAGACATCAGACACAATCAAACACCGATAAACAATGAAAGCAGTGAGAGGAAAAAAAAAAGTCAAACATGAATAAATCAGGCCTGGAAATAAAACATATTAACATAATTGACATTCAACATCAACATATAAAATAATATAAGAAATAATCATAAACAGAATAAGTTATAAACAGCTATAACTCTAATTGTTTCCATCTTAACGATTAGGTTTGGCAGAAATTTGGACAAATAACTCTTGATTTTATAATCGTTGTAAATTAATTTAGCAATGTATTTTATGTAACAAATGTTACCCTAAATAATAAATACTTAGTAGAATGAGGCTGCTTCACAGTTATAAGTATTTTTAGCCATAGCCTAAAAAAAAAAAAAAAAAAAACCATTTCTGGTGAAAAATGTAGTTAATCAGTGAAGACACATTTTGGTGTCCAGAAACTCTAATGTAGCTAAGAAGTATTGGAACTGTATGCCTACAATTTAGCTTCATGCACGCCTATCTTAACACACTTGACTCCAACTGCATAGAGTCATTACATGACATTAAACAGACTGGCTAATGTGACATGCTATTATCTATAAATAAAATATGATTAAAAATGTAGTTACATTTACATTTGGAATGAGGGGGGAATCTGTAAAATCAATTTTTTCCACCAACGCAATTCCTACAGCAAGAGATAATACAGCGGCATCTTGAGCTCCAGAATGACAGATCGGAGAAAGAAAGCCTTGACATCTTGTGTCCTAAAATATCTGTCAGAGAACATTTTGTTATCTGAAATCAAAGGGAACATTTTAGTATCTAAAATCTACCAAAGAGCACATTTGATTTCAGAACAACCTGACTGACTTTAAAACATCAATCTTCTTAGTGCCTTTTAGTGTAGCTCTGCTGAACAGGGTGCAATTATAGGTTGTGGTCATACTCAGTTACACAGTTCCTGAAGTGGCTTTTCATCCCAGACGAATTACATGTTGCTCTCTATAGTCATTAAGCTCAGCTGTCTTGGCTGTGTACCACTCTCAGCTTTCAGTGCCAGTACTCAGCCTTTATTCCACCAGTAAGAATATAGAATCTGTGCAGTATGTTATATTCTCAATTACTGTCACTAATCAAACAGAAAAATGGCGCACTGTAACCCCATACCACCATTAACAATCCTGAAATATTATTTGTCCCTCAAATGTAATCCCTATCAGGAAGAGAGTGTGTCGCACACTGCTTGAGTTAATCAAGTCATGCTCAGAAAAAGAGATTTAGAGGTGAATGTTTGCCATCCTTGGACTGTAACCCAACCACAGAAACATGCTGTTGATGTTAGCACTACATTCACCCTCGCTGCACTTGGCTGCAGTCATATTTGGCAGACTCACAATAGACAGTCCAGCACTCGGTCCACCTCCTGCGTAATTCAAAGTGTCCAAAGTGGTGTAAAATTGTTAGAGTAAATGGAACTGATTTTACCGTATATCTTCAAAAGCACCAACCGTGGTCAAACAGCCATAGTCCTTTTATTTCAAGTATAAGCATGATAGGATGTTTTCTTCTCCTAAAGCCTTCCCAGATGACTTTACACTAGATGTTTGATTTGATTGCATTGGTATACAGGAACAATGCTGTACCTAAACTGTACTGTGATGGTACAAAGCCTGCAGTACACTTTGATTTTCCAGTGTATCTCAGTCCGATAGCAGAGTTTCTGACTCACTTCCCTTTCACAGTTCATGGTCAGTCATCCCAAAACCGAGTCCATGGAGTTGAAGCAGAACGTTTTTTCTGACAGAGCTGCTTTTGTTCTTTTTATTTCTTTTTATTTCTAGTCTTGTTTGAGTTTTTCCTTTTTTTCTTGGAATTCTTTATCCATGTAATGAAAACCTTGCTCGGGTAACTTGTTAGTGATGTCCTGGTTTTGTGAGAAACCTTCATGTTTCTCACAAAGTTAAAGATAAATTTGTGAACATTATAGAAAACTCCTTTTTTTGTGCGGACACTTAAAAACACAGTGGCCTCTTTCCATGTTATGAGGACATTTTGACCAATCAGAAAGCAGTGACTCAGTCAGCTCGGTTCAAAATATACAGAGAATGCAGTTCCACTGCTCCATAACCCAGTGCTGAGAGGAACTTTACATATCTCAGTGTTTGTATGCTCTCAGCATTCCTAACTGAGTGGTCACTTTTCATGAAAACCATGTTGATGCTGCATCCTAAAAATACTGAACACAGCAAGAAAAAACACATCAAAGAGTGTCAGAGTAGTTTGAAGGATCCACAAAATTATACATAATGTGTGCTTTTGTCACATATAATTGCAGATATATTCATTAAAGTAAAGGTCAAATGCTCTACAGGACAAAAACAATGATGCAGGAATTCCCTTCCAGTGATATAGATCTGTCTCAGTCTGGTTCCAGATACAAGTGTGGAGCATTTCAAATGAACTCAGGTCACAGGGGTCATAATGCCTATATATTGAACCTCAAACTGCACGTAATGTGAAACCAAATTGCTTGCGCAGTTACATGAGACTCCTAAACAGGTACATTTTGTGCAGTAGTGGAAAATGTTCTCTGGAGTGATGGAAATCCATCCAGTACCTCTGGGCTAAGTTGGAGTGGTGTTTGTGATTCAGAACCAACTATCTAGCACCAGTACCTGACATCAGCAATGATCTCATAACTGAATTCAGTCCTCACAGCACTGTCCCGGCATTTAATGTTCTTAAAAGAGCAGAGCCTGGCACAAACTCCCGATTAATGCCCTTGATTTCTGAAGACTGGTGAGAACATGGTCAGTTTTATGGACGTAGATTAGCCTGGTCTCAGAAACAAATTCAGTGTTATTAAGTGTGATTGTGTCAGCAGGGCACGAGAATTTTTGCGGCATGTTGAAGAGTCAGAGTAGGTGCTATTTTGATTCCAAGCATAATTTTTCTTACACTTTTTTGCCCATAAAACCATTGTTTGTGTGTCTCCAAACACTGTAGATAGCAACCACACAATCACACTTCGCATTTCTAGTTGCTGTTGGAAATTATTTTTAGACTCACAGGAAACTGTGTAATGAATGGCCACAGAGCATCATGACCTGTTAAGTCTATGAGTCAACAAGACATTTTCACCAGATGATACAAGAAAATATTTATTCAGTACATCTTTGTGTCCTCCAGAAGCTCCGGTTTGTGAATAAGAAGGTAAACATCTAGGCATCAACCAGAGTTTTTTTTTACCCTGAAGCAATTATTCTCCAGCAAGGCGGACAGCAATCTAAAATATTTTAGCTCATTTATGGAAGCCAGACAAGGGAAATATGCAATATTGTTTCAGTCACC
Organism: Alestes dentex; assembly: GCA_037576975.1. Taxonomy (NCBI): domain Eukaryota; kingdom Metazoa; phylum Chordata; class Actinopteri; order Characiformes; family Alestidae; genus Alestes; species Alestes dentex. Next base: position 19,740 of record JBBIGA010124244.1, on the reverse strand, counting down.
AGAAACCGAAAAACAACTTACTTTTAAATGTTGAAACTTCGTAGTGTTAGTTGATAATGTGGCAGGTTTCTATCTTCATCACTTTGGGATTAGGAGTTGATGTTTTGTTATTGCTTTCAGGTCATGTTTGTATTCAGCAAGGCAGACCGTCTGTTGGAGGCAGATAACCAGCTCATATACATGTCCAAAAGTTTGTAGATTCATGCGGCTCATCCAGTGTTTCTTCTGAAATCCAAGGTATTAATAGGGAGTTAGTCCCTACTTTCCTGCAGTAGCAGCTTCTGCTCCTGTTATAGGAGCATAATTAGATGTTGGAACATTGCAGTTAGTTTGTGGAGGTTTCTCGAAAGTTCTTCTCACCAGTAAAACTTTTTAAAGAACAAAAAAAAACTGAAATGACTCTTTTAAGATCTTTGAAGTCATGCCAGATAAACTTGAGCTTAATTGTTGATAACATATGTTTGAGAGTGACGTCTTCATAATAACATTTTTTTATTCTTCCTTTCAAATTCTAAAGGAATTGAGATTATTAATTTCACTAATGGCCCAAAAGACTTTTGCTGCAGGAAGCTGGTCCATCTTCTAAAACAAGGCAGGGCAAACTTTTTAACAACATTCCCAAGAATAGCATTTAATCTCTCTCTGAGTCACCAAGAGCTCAATTGCATGGCCCTGTATGGCCACAGGGTGAATCATATCTGAACAAACAGCCAATTTTCAACAAGAAAACCCTTTTTAAAACCTGAGTATCAGGCTGTTTGTCATTATCTCTAGTCTCTGTCTTGACACATAAGCAACATGAAAAGTAAGGTTCACTGAATGGTTTACAGCACAAGTAAAAAAGCCTAGAGCTGAAAATACAATCACACAAATGAATACTTTCAATTGTTTTTTCTTCAGTCTCAATAGTCTAATAGTTTTATAGTCTAATAGTTTTTCCCTCTTAAATAATACCATGCACCATTAACGTTAACATCACAATATTAATTCAGATAATTCAGTATGCTGTTACTGGCTCTAATCCATTCCACAAAACATCAGGGGTTCTATAAATGCTGCTTTTGTTATTTATTTGTAATTGAATACAGTGCTGTGTTTCAGCATTATTGTATTCTTTAGTCTTTCTCGTGGAGATTTTAAACACCACTGATGTCACTGTTGAGAACAGTCCACTAAGCAAAAATATCTTACTGTGATCAGAAGCTCACCACTGATATGGGGCTGAAATATGAAACAAGCTGTGCATTATAAACTCCAGCCCAGGAGACTGCTCCCGATCCTGAGGAAGATGCCAGAACCCTCCGGGCTCATTACTCTGCCTCACCTCTGCATCTCCTTGATCATCGAGCACCAACCCTGACCTCAAGTTTACCCTGCACTATCTTTGCACTTCCATCTGTGTTGGATTCGCCTTACCACCTTGTCTCCGTGTCTGCGTCCGGTCCCATACCAAGGGTTTTTAATTAGGTTATAAATCCTTATTAAGCACTTATGAGCAAGTTATTACTGTTGTCATATATTGATGCTGGCTCAATATTTGAGATCTCTGACGTTGCTGAGTTTATGTTGCGTCTCTTCCAGGCAGAATGTTAAACTGTCAACTTTATCAGGTCTTTGTTAACATGTTACTATCATTAAAACCAAATTATGAGCCTGTATTAGTGTATGACTAATCTGTTAAAACTTGTTTAGAACTGCTTATTAATGATTTATAAACTGCCTACAATTAACAACCTGTTTACAAATCACCTATAAACCCTGTAGAGGTTATTGTACAGCAAAGGAAGGCCTACATTCAGTAATGGTACACCTACAAAGTACATCTATGGTATATTTCTCCTGTAAAACCTGCTCCTGCGTAAGATGTTCCTAATGGACGGCCAGCTGTAGTGTAATTGAAGGACACATACGTTCAACAGCAGTTTCACCGACTGACTTTCATGGATCAGCTGATCAGACACAGCTACTTCGGTCCTGGTTTCATCTGTCTGCCTTCTAGTAGTCTTCTTCCCTTTCTCTCTCGCATTCTCATTCGTCTCTAGTCTTGGATCTTCTGTTGGCTCCCGTTTGGGTCCTCATTCTTTCATCCCCCCAACCTCGTTTGAAGTTCTTCTGTCATAGCATTGTGCACGTCACTGCCTGTGAGAGTGACTGCATTGTGAGGGAGGGTACGGGGTCTGGGTGGATGAAGGGTGGGGGAGGTGAGTGAGAAAGATCAAGACAGGGGAGAAATAAAGGTCTATTTTGATCCCCTTTGGCACGAACACATGTCAGCTGTGCCATTTCTCTATGGTCTGCTAGCCAGAGGGTCAAGGGTAGGAAAAAACAACACACCATACGGAACACTGCTGTAGCCGCTGAATACTAACTGTGTCGCACTGCGTTCATTCTGATGAATTTTAAGAGTGGCATCTGCATTCTGCTGCAGCAATTAGAGGATCTTATCTGACAGCGATAATTGAATTAAATTAGAAATTTCACTTTCATCTGAAAGCTTACCTTTCAGCTGCAATGTGATCATCATGCCATCTAGCACAAACTCAACACTTCAAACAGAACATTTTTAGATTTTCCTCACAATATTCCTTTTGCAGGTGTTTTTTTTTTTTTTTTGGTAGCTGATGTAACCTGTATGTAGATTTTAATGTAGATTTAAATAATAAGAACTAGACCCTGAAGGTATTTTTTTTATATGTTTTCCTTAATATTCACAGTATTTTTGGGAGAAATTAATGAAATTACAAATAGTTTATCGACTCAAGTACACTGTAATGGGTATTTTATACCCAAATTAGACATTGATATGCTCTTCTCCTTTTGAAAAGGCTCCCAGAGTTGGGAAATGTTGTCAAGTGGATTTATGCTCATTGTGAGCTCAGGTGCTCTCAGTGGGGTTTAAATCTGGACCTTAACCAGGCTGGAACACCACATTACTCAGACTGTATTCAGCCGTCTCTTTAGGAGCAGCAAATTGCCAAAAATGACTTCTAATTGGTCATCGTCTGGAAATCAATTTTTTTTTCAGTAGTGAGGAGCAAGCTTTTTCGTAAAATTGTTCATACTTTGTGGCAAATCAGGAAATACATATTGAAAATAGCCATGACTCCCCCTTCTCCATGCTTTAACGTAACTGAAATACAGCTGTCCTTTTTTCTTTCCACTGCATGTGGAAGACATCTGTCCACTGTAACTCCTCAGTTCAGAATGGCTTTGTGGACATTTTTTGGATTCAGAACCAGCCTCAGTCTCCTAGATGCTCTGCAATTCTCCTAGAAACAGTTCTGTCATCATACTGGGTTCTTATTCCAGATTTTGAAGACCTTTCTTGCTGTTTTTCAAAGTTAAAATTTTCTGCAATGTGACACAGTCTTGGGCGTTATGGACTTTTTTAATTGTCATGTTGTATTGGAACGAGTTTTATTCTCTTAACGATAAAGAAACAGGGGTACCTTCAGGTCTTATCCATTTCAAAACATCTACTGCTGCCACATTGATGAAAACCAGCTATTCTTCTCTTTTATGTAATGCCACTGTATGATGTGCTCTCATTTTCACTACTAGAATTAAAATATATTCTTGGTACAGTTTGTTCAGCTGTACTGTTTGATATGAGATCGGATCACAGAATGTAAAGGTTTTACTTTCCTTCTGACAAAGGTAACAACTGTCATCTTGACTTCAGTAATGTCCCTCATCCTAACATTTACTAACATTTAACGGAACACATCTATTTTTTTTTTTTTTTATTTCCCCCCGAGGTCACCTCAGGATGTTTATCCTGTTTTTTTTTTCATTAACTGTCTGCTCCAACTGCTGAAATCAGGCAGACAGTATTGTCTAGAAATCAGGAGTTTTATGGCGAGAACAAATAGAGCTTCTGTCCTCAGACCACAAGACTCTTAACCAGGACACGACACATTTTAAACTGTTCATTAAAATACAAACTGAACTCTCTAACTCACTGTACCTCACCTGCCGTCTGTTAATTAGTCAACATATATAAACAGCAACATTGTATCTTGTTTACACTTGTAATGTTTGTTTACACATATTTATTTAAATATATTTTTTCATTCTAGCTGTTCATTTTCTCTTTATTTTAACTATATTGCACAGTTTCACAGATATTTCAGGAACTCATTTCACTGCATGTTTTACTTGTACACAGTAATGGTGTATGGGACAAATAAAGAATCTTGAATCTACCTTTATGTGACCATGTTCCAACAATTTTGTGTGTTAGAACTGGGGTGTCGCTAGGTTTTTTGAACAGCCTTGGATCTCAAATAGACCTAGACCATTTTGATGCTCACTGATTGGTCAATCTAAATTGAAAGGAACACCCCCAAACCGTTCATTAATTTATTATGTACACCGAAAACATTTTGCATCAAAAAACATTGATGTCTGGGTTCCAACATCCTGAAATGGCTCTGCCTTCGAATTAAACAGGCTGTTCGTAAGTTCAAATAGTACAGACACGTCATGCAGCAATGACCCTATACTTCCACTGGTAACACACTGAGAGGTGACTTTAAGCCTGTGATGAGGGTATCAGTGGGATGTGGTCATCCACATCTGTGTCCTTCACTCACACAGCTGAGGTCTCCTTGACCAGTACACTTAATAACACTGATATCAGAAGTGAGAACAGGTCACTAAGTTCATCAGTCATTAAAAATAATAAAGGTACCACTTTACAATAAGACTTTACAATAAAGAGTTTATAAATCATTTATAATCAGGTTGTTAATTAGGTTGTAGACAGTTTATAAATCAGTGGTTCTAAACAAAATATAACAGTTGCCATACATAGATGCAGCCTCACTGTTTGGCAAGTTATCAGTTGCTAGTTGCTTAGCTTATCTTGTCTCTTTCTCAGGAAGAATGTTAAACTGTCAACTTCATTTGGTATTTGTTAACATGCTACTAGCATTAAAACGTCAGATCTCGCCAAATAGTGAGCCTTCATCTTTGTATGACAACTTGTTTATAACTGCTTATTAATTATTTATAAACTACTACTAATAGTAGTAGTAGTAGTAGTAATACTTTGAATAGTTATTTTGATTTTGATTTTTTTGTTTTGCTGAACAGTGTTTAGAGAAAGCATGGTGCTGAATTTTGTATTTCATTTTAACTTCAGAAGCTGACATCATTCAAATTGAGCAAGCTCAGTTTTTAACCTGCTGTGAGGAAAATGGCAAATAACCTGGGTAATGACTGCTGTAAGGCTGCAGTTTAAGGGGCTGCTGATACTCATTTGATTTAGCTGCTTTCCAGCTACTTGAATCTGGACAACTGACTTGACCTCTAAAACAAAATAAGCAAAATTGCATGAAAAGTAATTAAATGTTTAGTGTTCCCATCTGTAGCCAGACACCTTCCAGTCTCATCCACGAGACTCAAGTCTGTCTTTTGGTTTGGGAGTACAATACACATATATAACAGTTATGCAAACTGCTGATGCACACCTTTCTCACTTTGCTATCCCACCTTCTGGACAAATTTTATGCAAATGACCTAATTAGATGTGGCAGTATGTAATATGTATGTGATAACATGTCATTTGTGGTCAATTTTATCTTTTGCAACTGCACCACATGGCTCTGTGCAGTTTTGTGCAGGGCTTCAGAAAATGACAAAACATGCAAAAGCATTTTGCCATGCCAGTCTGCTACTAGTGTGCTATCAGAGCAGGTGTATCAACATAGCATTGAGTTCTGCTTTATGCTCTGCTCCTGACTTCATTTCAAAATTGTCATCTTGCAGTATACGCAGTGTCATTTAGCAATGGTTATACTCTTCCAGGTCAGGGTAAAGTCATCAGACACCAGTATATGACATTTAAAGCTTTTGTTTAATCAAATCTATGTAAAAACAACATAAAAGCTTGATGTTATAAATGTTGCTTCTTATGGGCTATTTGACAAGTCTTGTGACTGCATAGTTGATATGAGACTCCCTTTCTTATTACTTTCCTTTTTCCTACCATTTATATCCAGTTGAGGTCAGGGGTCTGTGCACTGAAGTTCTTCCACATGACACTTATCAAACCATGTGTTTTTGGACCTTGCTTTGTGCTGAGGGGCACTAAAACATTGTAAGCATATAATTGTATAAAATGCATTTGTATGCTGTAGCAGTAACATTGCTAATCTGTGGAACTAAGGGGTAACACTCAAATTCTGAAAAACAGCCCCAGCCCATTATTCCTCCACCACCAAACTTTACTGCTTTACTTTCGGTAGGTACTGTTCCCCTGACACCTGCCTGGCTCATCCACCAGACTGCAAGAAAGTGAAGCATGTTTTATCACTCCAGTGAACATATTTCTATGGCAGTGTGCTTTTCACCACTCCAGCTGATGCTTAGCATTGTGCTTAGTGACCTTAGACCTATGTGCTGCTTCTTAGCCATAGAAACTCATTTCACAAAGCTCCTGACTCACAGTTCTCACTTCCAGAGTCTGGAAATGTAGTGAGTTCTGCAACGGAAGATTTTTTTTATGAGCTATATGCTTCTGCACACAGCGGCTCTGTGAGTTGTGCGGCCTGCTGCTTCATGACTGAGCTGTTGTTGTTTATAACAAAAGTACTTACAGACCTACAGACTTACAGGTCTTACAAGGCAGAAATTTCACAAACTGGCTTGTAACAAAGGTGACTTTCTATTGTAGTGCTTTGTACAACCCAACCTCAGTACAACCCATCTTGCTGCCAGTGTTTGTCTACGAAGTTTTTAGTCATTAGCTACAAACTCCGTAGACCAGGTGTGGATAAAACACCTGAATATAGTTTTGGTTATAGCATAAGTTCAACTGTAAGGAAAACTTAATCAAGGTCTTTTGGAATATTTACTACACACCTTAACTATTTACACTCTCATATTTATTTACATTATTATTATGATTATGATTATTATTGGTAGTAGTAGTAATATTTTTGTAGTAATACTAATAAAGGTAGTAGTAGCAGTAGTCATAGTAGTAGTTTTAGTAGTAGTGTAATATTTACACATTTATTGACAAAAGTGGTCAAAAAAACCTAATTATTCTCTCTGCCTGGTTAAATTTAACAATTTAATTCATATTTTCCTTTTTTCCAAATAGTAGTTTAACTTTACATTGAGAAATGACCATATTATTTTAACTTTACCTTGAGGAATCACCTAAATAATAGTTAGTAGCTTGAGATTGGCAATGCAAAAACAATAAATAAAAGCTTCCAAAGAAGTAGGAAAACTTTCTCTACAAAACATTTTACATCATTATGCAGTTATGACTGATTGTTGGAGCGGAAAAAAATGCCCAATTGAGGACTGGACAATGCAAAAAGAGTATATATATATATACAGGAGTTTTATCTCTAACACCACTTGCTTCCTTCCTGCTACAGAATCCTACGCACACACACAAAGGGGAAAAAAAGAAAGATTATTTTGGCACAGTTTATGTAAGTTCATCGTTGTGCAATAACAGTGATTATTTTCTGAAAATAACATGTCATCAAAGAAAGCCAGAATAAAACACAGCTCAATTTTGCTTCAGCGCATCCCGGGACTGCTTGGCTGATGAACTGACCTTAAGAATGACCTTCCAGAAGGTGTATGTGCAGATTAGTTGCAGCCTGTTTCTTCCCACTGCTGAAAAGTCAGCTATGAAAAAGCTTAAACTGGGACAGAGGAGCGTGTTTCAGTGGAGCTGGGGAGAGGAGAAAAAAGGGAAACACTCATTTCATGGATCATTTGGGCTAGATATTAAAAAGAGGGGGTAAAACGAACAGCCCAACTGGGTGTCAGATTGACAGAACACTTGTATGAGTCATTCCGAATGTGCCGTGTAGCCTGAGGCTTCAGCTACTGGGATTGACCCAAGGGCGCGCTCTCCATCTCACTCTGCTTCTTACATTCTCTCTCTTTCTGTCTCTCGCTCTGGACCTGCTCTCTGAGGGACCCTCCAATTGGCCTTTTGCCCGCCTGCAGGCCAAATGGAATGCTGAATTGATGTCAGCGTGTCACCGAGAGAGCCTGGCTTCAGTAATGAGTACATTACCAGTCGATATCATAGGCACAGATGGCTAACTGGGTTATAGAGAGGAGACAGAGACTGAGTGGACCTTTACTGGGCAGCCAGATAGTCAACACCTCAAGAGAACACTGATTACAGCACCTTAAATACCTATAATTCCTGGGGCAGCTTGTGGCCTAGTGGTCAGGGAGTTGCCCCTGTGATCAGAAGGTTGTGGGTTTGAATCCCAGGACGGCTAGTGGCACCTCTGAGGTACCCTTGACCGAGGTGTTCCCACACACTGCTCCCCGGGCGCTGAATCAATCTTCCCTCTTTATTTCCAAACAAGATCATCTCTGTTTTGTCTTTATTTAATTGGAGAAAATTAAAATGCATGCAGTTATGTAGCACCAACACAATAAATCTGTTGGACCAGATTTAAGGACAGACTCAAGGATGGATCCTTGAGGGACTCCATATGGCATGGCATTTTAACTCTGTCAAGACAAAATAACCCCTGCCTCTACGGGCTGTACCTGAGAGCCCTAACCAGTTTTCAAGTCAAGTTTTCAGGTTTTAGTAGTAAGCAGTTTCCTGTGGGATCAACCAAGTTTTCTGATTCTGATTCTGGGATGCTACTTGGATACAGCCTTCCTCCTTTATATGTAGAGGAACATTGTCTCAGATTTGTATTTTTTGGGTCAAAATCTGCAGACTGTAATGTGAAGCCAGCCCAGCCTGAATGATCTTTCTTCTCTCCAACAGTGAGCCTGCTGGTCATCCGTTTTGATCGGGAGTTTCTGGCACATCAACAGGACAGAAATCCTACTGGTCCAGGCTCCCGCAGGGCTGGTGGTGAGACGTTCACACTTCTGGTGGAGAGCGAGAGTGACCTGTAGTGCTGTTGGGGACTGTGCTTGGCAGCTTTATGCAGTGATGCTGATATATTGCTAATGTGGCAGGGGGGGTTGCATTCTCAGGCCAAGGATCAGCAGCAGTGAGCCATGAAGGTCTTTTAAAAAAATTCACAGTTTACCGCAAGGCATTTTAACATGATCCCAGCTGATATAGACGCATGAAATGAATAAGCCACTCAGTAGATCAAAAAATGATCATTTTGAGATTCTCCCTGACCTCAGTTGACCTCTTGTAAATGTAATTCACCACTAGCCTGACTCCTTTTTCCCTAGAGGATATGAAAAGGCTTTTAGCGTTTTGTAATTCAGTAAAGAATTTCTATAATGCAATGAAGGTTGTGGCCTACCTAGAACAAAGAAAATAAATTCATTAATTTGCATTCTCAACTAAGTCCATTATAGCAGAGTTTATACCAACTTTTAAAGTGGACTCCTTAGTTCTAAGTGTTCATTCCAGGCACTTTATTCTGTTTATCTCCTCTAAAAATGTTACAGCTTTGCCCTCTTTCCCTTGGAAGGTGAATGTAATCCTCCCCACTGCCTCAGATTCTATAACTCCTCTCTCTATCACACACCCAAACAATAATCTGTGCAATAACCTGATGCTACTTTGTCGTGCAATTCTCTTTCCGGGTGCTAAAACTTTATTATTATGTGCAACATATTATTATGTGCAATAGTCTACCATGTGCAATAGCATGTGGAGTTTCCTCATTGGGTGCTAAATCATTTAATTATGTGCAATATCATTATTTTTATGTGCAATAATCTAAGCACGTGAAATACTGTTACTTATGTCAGTGTTACTGATTTATTATATTTATTTAGACTTTATACTTTATATTGTATTTGTCTCTGTGTATCTGTACGTCTGTGCAGTCGAAACATGAGCAGTTTCCTCTGAGATCGATAAAGTTTTCTAACTCTGATTCTGATCGATTTTGAAAGAGTACCTGGTCCTCACAAGCCATGCTGAACCGATGGCGGTGCATTTAAAACAGGAGCTTCCAGTCCCAGCCTCCACACTTTATTCTCAATTTTGTGTAAACAAGATGTTTGTTAATGAGTTAATTGATTAAAGTAAAGTGGCCTCTTATAGTCATGCATGAACACAGCAGAACACACAGTGTGAAATTCTTTCTCTGTATTTAACTCTTTCACCAAGTGAAGTGGGGGCTGCCAGGAACACAGCACTAGGGGAGCAGTGTCTGGGGATGGTATCTTGTTGAAGGGTACCTCAGTGGTGCCCCTGAGTCCTGGGATTCGAACCCACAGCCTTCTGATCCCAGGGGCCATGAGTTGGATCAGGTGTGCTAGGTGTGTGTGTGATGGATCAGTTCATGAAGTACTCTGTATTCAGAAACGCCCCTAATAATCACCACTTCCCAACCTTTCACCCAGTCTTAGCCAATTCCAGGCAAGGAATCTACAAACTACTAGCCAATCCCTATCGCACGGCACGGGACCCCCCCCCCCACCCCCACCCCCCAATCCAATCGTCGTGCAGTGGGCGTGGCTTGAAGCAATAAACGGGGCGTGGAAAAACAGGGGGCGCGCGCTGGAGAGCACCGTGTGCGCGAGCGCCGCTCATTCATTCATTCTTTCTTGCGCTCCGTCCTGCCCCCCTCTCCCGGCGGAAGGAGCTCCTGCGCGGCGCCGGACCGCAGCTCGGCTCGCTGAAACTCGGACAGCTCTCAGTGCGCTCCGCTGCGAGGGGGACCGGGGGTGCAGCCGGTGTTAACTCGGACTTTGGGCTTCAGTTTCTTTTCCGCAGCTCCATGCACACCTCCAGCCTTGGCGTCCTGCTGTGTGGAGTGTCAGGTGAGTTCCTCACCCTCTCTACCAGCACGGGACAGGAATAAAACAGAACAGATGCATCTGAACTGCATTTGAGAGTGGGAACCATGAACATTTTGTTCTGTGCATTCACTTAGGTGGAAGGAGATGCCACGTGAGTGTGTGTGCGCGTCTAGAAATATATGCATACATACATACATACGCACATGCACATACATGTACTTTATGCGAATTTTACTTTATTCGTCATTTGTATGTATTAATCTATGTGCTTACTGCTTACATTATGCATTTTGCTTAACTTTGTACATGTCCTCAACCTTGTGATTATACCTGCCCCACTTCATATGGTCCTCTTCACCTCATGCACAATCTACCTGTGCATAGTGTGTTTATAGTATTGATATGCTGCTATTTGTACTCCTTTTATCTGCACTTTACTTGAAAATGATACTATTCTTCTCCCATTTCATTGAACCTGTACACTGCACAGTGACAAAGTTGAATGTAATCTCACATATATATGTATAGTGGCAGAAAGCTGAATGCCTGAGAGCACAATAATCAGGGTGTCTTTTTGTGTGGTGTTCTGATTTATGAAAAGGTAGTTATGAAATGGGAGCGCCAGAAAGTGTCGTTTGTTCCTCTGTGAGTGTGGTTATCATGCTGTACATTTATTCTTCGCGAAGGTCAGGGGGTGCTTGGTCTGACTGAAAGAAAAAATACACTCAGGCAGCTGCAGTGAACAGAGCAAACAACCAAGCAGTCGCCGGTTTCAAGGTACACCTACCTTGTTTTTACACTCAGTCACTTCTATCAGGTGAGCGTTGCAGTTCTGCAGTTACAGACTGTACATCTGATTTGCCTGCAGAACTTTAACACCCAGCCACTTCAATAGTCAGAATCCTCTCAGGACCACCACTGACCAGGTGGTATTGGGGTGGTGGATCCTTCTCACCATGAACGTATGTTGTGTTTTTATTTTGTTATGAATAAGTATTTTGTCCCCTCCACCTTAAGAATCATCATCACAGTAACTTGCAGTCCAGGTACTGGACAGAAGACCAAATATGTGCTGGACACTTTAATTAAGTCTCTTGGGAAGACCTTGATAAACAAAGTGAGGTGTGGAAGATGTGGCCTGGAATCCGGGGTCCACTTTGGGGTACACAGTCATGCCATTATAACATTCCTGCAGTCTGTTACTGTGCTTCTGCCTGGGGAAATTTACACAGCTTAATTTGATTAGGTTTGGTGTTGCTGAAGGGTGCTGAAGGATAAAGAGGAAGCAATTACAATCTGACCCAGCTAGGCACTGCTCCACATGCTGATGCTGAAATTTATGTGATTGTTGCAAATTATGTGATTTATGTGATTGTTGCAGATTTTTTAAAAGAATTAATTTTGTGAAATTTGTTGAATGAAAAATTACAGTACAGTTATTTCACTAGTAATTTACTTCTTATCTGTTTAACAATCGCAGTACTTTTACTGTTTTTCTGAATCAGTGGTCATCCAGTGCAGTGGGTGCTAAGGGGTCCACAGGAAAAATGTAGAAGTTTCCTGAAATTCTTTAGTTAGTATTTTTTTTTGTTTGTTTATGAGATCTGATTTCCCCACATGCAAATGAATTGTACACATTTAAAATTGATTAATGGTAAACACTAAAAATGTTATATTATACACCAATCACAAATCACAATCTATCCAGCACCACAGCAGTAACTGTGGTGAAAGGTAGTAAAATTTAATTAGCAATGCTTCTGGTGCATCATTAACAGAACGTCACATTATAGCAGTTAAACCAGCCGTTAGGACTATAAATTGGCACTAACCAATTATCTTTTTATTATAACATTACAGGATGGACTAATCGACTAAAATACAGAGCACCATAATGGTGGAAATATGGAAATCCCTTTAAATGCATTTTTGGGGTTGATATAATCTGTTTTAATAAAGATCTCCTGTCAAATGAACTGCAGATGCAAAAATAAAAGCAAATTACCAAAACGATACCAGAAAGACAAATGCTGAGGAACTGCTCTACAATATTCAGAAACAGGCTGCTCTGAACCTCACAAAGGACAAGTCACTTAAACCAATATTCTCTGTGGCTAATTGCTGTAAAATTTCACATTTAAACCTCTCTGACAAGAAGCTTGGCTTGTTTCTCCAAGAATGGGCCAATTATTACCTAGTAATCCATTGTATGTAATGTATGATTATGGGACTGACAAGTAATTCTTAGTAATGCTACTGAACAGGTCCTTAGATTTGAACAGTTTTTCAAAATGATGTTTGATGGCAAGCAGCAGAACATCTGGATGTCTTTGAATGTCCTATATCTGCAGATGCCTAAAATCTACTGGACATACAAAATATTAAAGCAGTGTTTTCCTGCCCTGTTTCTGGAGACGCACTACACTGCACGTTTGAGTGCTTTCCCTGCTATAACACTTCCACTTCAGCTCAGTTAGGTGCCGTTGAAGAGTCAAGTGGGTGTGTTGGCAGCAGAGATGTGCAGGGCAGTGTGTCTCCAGGGCCAGGGCTGAGAAACACTGCTTTAAGCCTCATTTTAATGGTTTGGTTCATATATTCTAGGTTCTAAGAGCAAAAAACACACCGTTTTATGTATGAAATTTTAACTTGGACAGTGGTTTTGAACTGTTAAAAAGGAAAAAAAGTGAAGAAAGGGGTGGTACTGCCTTAGTGGTTCTTTGCTGTTCCAGCAGCAGTGGAATCAAAGGGCATCGAAGCATCAAGGAGCAGCCATGAGCGTTCGAACAGGGCAATGCATATGGTGACCCAACAGAAACGGTCATCTGTATGATATATTAATATTTAATATGAATACATGCAGTGACTACATCTGATGGGTTCAAGGTCATATCTGCTGCATTCAACTACAAAAGTCATTCTAGGCGTCTATGTTTCAAAGTGATGGAGCAGTCCATGATGGAGACTGTCTTATGACTACCCAGTACCCCCTCAGAAGTACTGCCAATACTGAAAAGATATGGAGTCAGTGAGTGGGTTTTCAAACTTCATTTTCAAATTTTCTGCTCCAACTCATCTCACAACACAGAGATTGAGTAAAAATGAGGATGGTCTTGTCATTTCTGAGAACTGCACTAAACAACTGAGCCATGGACTTTCAAAAAGGGGGTTGAACTACTGCCATGTGAACCTAGGGTCCCTTTTACAATGGTAAACCAAAAAGAAAACATTTACGTTACCACATCTGCCTCACCTGTTTTAATATTTGGCTCTGATTGTGCAGTGCAGCCAGTCAGTCCCCGCAGCCATGGCTGGTTGTCAGTAAGACGAGATGGGGAGCATGGTGGGGGGCCAGAGACAGCCACTTCTCCGAATATACTGTCTCAAGATGAATCAAGTGTGTAAGTGCACTTTCAGACCCGACTGTGACTCTAACTGAGAGACTCTAACTGGGTCTCTAAAGGGTTTTGAGTTGCTTTTCTCCAGTTTCCCAGTTCAGCACAGCAGGTGAAATGATAATTCTATTAAAAGGCTGTATAAGAGAGAGGGAGCGGAGGGTTGAGTCATCTTAAAAATGTGTAAAAATGTGTGTCAGAGAGAGAGTCTTTGACGTCACGGCTGTGGCAGCCGGAGAGCGACAAAACACGGATCAACCATTCACTCTTACAGAGCTAAAGACACAACTAGGGGTGGGAATCGAAACCCGGTTCTGATTTAGACCCGGTTCTAATTTTGCGCATACCTCCGGTGTTATCGGTTCCTCTAATGATTCTTTTGGACTTTTTCCCTGCATCGCGCGTGATGATGTCACACTCCGCGACTCGAATTATCATGGAGCGGAGAAAGCGGTCCGCGGCGTGGCTGCATTTTACCAAAAAATACAACAGTTGCGTTTGTAACCAGTGCAGTAACTTGCAAGGGTGGTAACACCAGCAACATGTCAAAACATTTAGGGTCTCAACACAGCATTAAAATTCAAGAATGGCATGTGTTTGATTCGCAGCACTCGAGTGCAAGCTCCGTGGTTTCCTTAGACGAGGGTAACTTTAACTACAGTGCCACTTATTATCAATACTAATTTATTTTTATAATTATATTTTCATATTTGGACCATATTATTTATTGTTTAAAGGAAGATGCATGCATAGTTTATTGTTCAAGTGTTTATATTTACCATGTAAAAGACAAGATTGAGTTCTGACATCTAATAAAACAGCTGCTTTCAAAGCTAAAAAATGGCCTTTTTAATGTAAATATGTAGCTAATCGGGTCTTATTACCTGTCCACAAAATTATGATCAGTTGAAAAAAATATTTATTTTATACTGTTGTTGCCTTCTCAGCCTCGGCTTTAGCGGCTGCTAGCCAGGCGTCTTTGGCTCGTTACTCTCAGCCACAGCGCGGGTCCAAAACTGAGACAGTTACGGGATCAGGGTCTGTTCTTTCCTCCCTCGGAACGGGAGCATTTATTTACTGTCTCCAAAAAGAACATTAGAGTGGCGAGAATCACTCACAAACAGAGCAGCCATGTAAAACACCAAACACTGTAAAAGATGTAAAAGACTACATCTCCCAGCCTCCCTAGAGGCCCCATTACCCAGAATTAACACTGTTTAGGAATCGATAATGGAATCGATAAGGAATTGGATCAATAAGAAGAATCGATAATAGCATTGGCATCAATAATTTCTTATCGACTCCCATCCCTAGACACAACAGATTCATAAACACACTTCAACACACAAAGGTCAAGTCAGTTTTTAAAAAAAGACGTGAGTCACTATTTTTTGTGGTTTCATTGAAAATAGTCAGTCTGAAATTTATTTTTTGGTCATAAAACCAATGTATGGGGTAAAAAGCACTCATGTAATCACATTTCATGCAATTACATTTCACATTTTCTTGTGGAAATGCAATCTAATTACATTTTGGTAGTTCATGCTCTTGAATTATTTAATAAACTATGAATTACTTCAGGGCTATATCCTATATACTATGACAGGTTAACCTACAGCGACTACACCTACTGTAATTATAATCTGCTAGGTTATTATACTGGACTAAATTAAATTGTCCTTGGTTTTTGAATTGGTTAAATTGTCCTTGGTTTTTAAATTGGTTTTTATCAGCTTCAGAATCATTAAGCCTGCCCTCCCATTTTATGTGGGATGGTTTTATCTGTTTAGAAAGCACTGCCACAGCAAAGGAGAAAAGAAAAAAGTGCTGTAGACAAGAGATGATTTACGATAGTGCACCTGTAGTAAACACTGCATACAGCAGTGGCATTTAAACACCAGTGACCTGTGGGGAAGCGTAATCAGACCTAAGTCTTTCAATCATAAGGTTCAAGGTGGTTTTATTACTTTGACTGTAAGATGTAGATTTTAAAGCCTGTCCATCTCTCTCTGTCTGTTTGTCTGTTCAGTAGTTTAATTAATTGGCCTTGGTAGCTTTCTTGATGCTTCTTTGATGCACATCCAGCAGTAAAGTCAATAAGAAAATTAATTTCTTTCAAGCGTCGCCTTACGAAGCTGGGTAGTATGTTCAGTAAGCTGTGAACCCCACCACCACCTGAACAGGGCCTGTTTCACTAGTTTCTCTCCTCTTTTGCTCTCATGTTTCAAGCTGGAAGTATTGGATTGAGAGATGCCAATAAAGTATGCTCATTAGCATATTAGGACCACACCCACACAGTTTTCAGTTAGGTCTAAGCGTTGTTAAATTTTTTCATTCAAATCCTGTTTGACGTTTAATAAACACTCAATTTTAACATGGCACAAATCTTTTTAATATGTTACACTATGTTCCATGGGGCTTTAAGTGTCTCATTTCAGGAGGACAGTATATTTTTATCCAGACATTATGTTAAAGGTAAAACTGGGTTTTATGCAAATTTAAGCTAGCGAAAAAATAATTAAGAGTATAGATTGTTTTGGGGGCACTAATGTCTGCAAAACCAAGGGTAACAGTGTTTACCCTACCAAGTTCTTTGCTGAAACCAACTGAATTATAGGAAACTGATGAAATAAAAGGGACTGTCTGTCATTTTGACCTCAAATCAGTTTACACTTTTTACTCAATGATGAATCCATGGACTAATGAAGCCTGATCTGAATGAAGCCTGGTGTGAATTTAAGCAAATAAACTTGATAAAGTAGGATGGTACATTTAAAAATCAAAATAGCCAAAGATTATTTGAAGCAGTGCCACATAAGAAGCTTTTTGTGGCCTCATTCGTGGTCCCACAAAGAATTTGTCAGTGCTAAAAGTTGGAATTCCTTAGAAGAACCATCTGTTTCTTTAGAAAACCAAAGGAGATTCTACTTCACTCCAAATCACCCTTTTGGCACCTTCGTTTTTAAGAGTGTAAAGTTTTTTGCACTTTGTCACTGCAACTCACAAGGACTGAATCATCATGTATCCCACATGTGTGTTAATTGAAGGCATGCGAGGTGTTGTTCAGGTTACCGGAGAGTCAGCAGATGTTAACAGACATTATTAATCAGCCCTGATGTTGCAGAAGTCACTTGATGGCAGAGGTTCAGTACTTGAGGGCGTAACAAAATCAACCTTTGTGAAGAAATTGTCATATTTACTTAGCTACTGTCAGTTAACAGCTCAGGTGCCTGTCAAGTGCAGTTTTCTTATTATGATGATTACGGTGACATGATTAGAATAGATTCATCATTCTGGAGATGCAAATTAAGCATCTCCGTATGCCACCCCGCATGGTGCAATTACCCAGTCATCCTTTCATTTACGCAGTTTCTGTAACTGTCAAATGATTTAACAACATGTGGCAGTTTAAGGTGTTTTTTTAAGTGACCACATTTTTTCCTTTATGCATTCCCTGCAGGTGTGTATTTGCAGCATTTTACAAATCCCAGTTAGAATTGGATTTAATTGCACCCATGATCAAGTGATCTTGACTCTGTCCTCGACTGAATAGCAGTGGTCCAGGTCTTTCCTTATGCAGGAGAGTGGGGTACGAGCATCGCCACCACATTTCAGTTACTTTTGATTTTATATTAAACATTTTGTTTGAGTTTTACCAGTAAAATACCAGTATTTATCAGCTAATGAAAGAGTGTTTTTGGGAGACTCTCCCACAAGCTACAAAGAATATTTTTCAGACCTTCGGACACAATTCCGCCTCCCAGAAATTGCAGTTGCGGTGAAAGTTTGCAGTGTGGTGGCCCTTGAGCACAGAGGAGTCTACACAAGTGCTACTTACTCACTACTCACCCAAGCTCACGAAAGAAAAAACACGGTAAAACAAATCGACTCTCCCATCTCCTTCAGGGTTACACTTCGTGGAGGCAATCCTTCAAGTGGACACCACCATTTATTCTGCAGAACTGTTTTTCCCCCACAGATCTGTGTCTTGCACTGAGTGGGCCGTAGAGATCTTAAAACTGCATACACAGTGTAACAAATGAGACATTGCTGATCTGTGGAGCAGTGAAATCTGTTCTCTGGAGTGATGGAGCTCCATCCAACACCTTTGGGATGAGCTGGAGTGGTGTTTCTGATGCAGAACTAATCCAGCATCAGTACTTGACCTCACTGGATGCAACCAAATGCTCCTAGCGGTGTTCCGGCATCTGATGTGAAAGCCTTCCCAGAATAATGTTTACAAACATTTGACATATGAGGTTGATTCCCCGAATGGCTGTTAAGCCTTTCATTGGAAAATTTCCATTCACAATTCTGTGTAGTCCAGGACAAGGCTTAATCTCCATCTGGGAAACTGACCAAAGTGTGTGTATTATACAGTTATGAGATAAATTAAGAAGATCAATGTCATGCTGGAGCTGATGAACGCCGTTCCACCCTGTTCATGGACATATTAGTCATAATTTCATCCAAAGCTCTGTTGTGTATTTTTACAGCAGTTAAATATGGGAGCAGAGAAATATGAGCCGTGCACTGTTGAATGTAAAGCTATGAAGTGATTAATTGTGAAGTTTTTATTTTTGCTTTGTCATAATATTATATTGGTATAATTTAGCTTCGGACAGTCTGTTCGGTATTCAAATCACGCAATGGAAAAAAAAAAACTGAACACAATGTGCTCCTCCCTCTCACTATCTCAGTCTATGTATCTCCCTCTCTCTTTCTCTCTGTCTCTCATCCTCTTGCTGTCTCTTTTGCGCTCTCTCTTTCTCCATTTCATTCTCTCTCTATGTCTTTATGTCAGTCACCTCCTCTGTCTCTTTCTGGCCTTTTTTGTTGTCTCTCTCTCTCTCTTCTCTCTTGCGGTGTACTTTCCTATCCCTCCCTCTTTCATGCTGCACATTTTGTTCTATCTCTCTCTTTCTCTCTCATTGTCTCTCTTTCTTGCTCTCTTTCCTTTTCTCTTTCTCTCTTTCCTTCTCTGTTTGTCTGGTTGCCCCTCCAACCCTCAGCAGCATTTGCATCATTTCACATGAACCCTCCTTGGACCACCATGGAGTATGTGCTGTAAATATCTCATCTTTTTTTTGCTTTCTTTAATTCTCTTTTTTTTTTTTTAGTGAGCAACAAAACAAAACATTATCCCTTGTTTTGTTTAAGCATTTTCGTCATGTTTCTTTCTGACATCGGAACATAGGAACGCAGAATCCAGCCAATTCAGTGCGAGAGTGTAAATTAAGTTTAAACATGCTTCATTATGTGATTATGTAATTATTTAAATGACCGTAATGCCGTAATGCAAGCTGAATGTTTAGCAAGATGACAGGAAGAGACTAAGTTGACTCTTTGGTTAAGAGCTGAACCATCAGTTCAGTGCTTAATGCTAAGCACAGTACCTGACTCAACCTGACCTCTCTCTCTCTCTCTCTCTCTCTCTCTCTCTCTCTCTCTCTCTCCTTCTCTCTGTCTCTCTCTCTCTCTCGCTCTCTCTCTCGTTCTCTCTCTCTCTGTCTCTCTCTCTCTCTCTCTCTCTCTCTCTGTCTCTCTCTCTCTCTCGTTCTCTCTGTCTCTCTCTCTCGCTCTCTCTCTCTCCTTCTCTCTGTCTCTATCTCTCTCTCTCTCT